>JADRCG010000272.1:305647-329114 GCA_019844195.1 Rhabdomys dilectus | reverse complement strand
GGGGGCCCAAATTAGCATTAAAATATGAGCAGTGCTGTCACTCATAAATACCTATTCCAATGAAGACACAACACACACAGACACACACACACAGACACAAACACAAAGAAATACATAGGCACACATACATATATACACATATGTGTGGAAGCACATACAACAGAAAGAATGTATAGTTTCCATTCTTCTACCAAAGACTGGCACAAGAATAAGATAGGTCCAGGTCTCTATTTTGTTTTTCTTAAATTATTAGTTGCTTAGTCATCATTGCAAAATTACTGTTTTCAAGGTACCAAGGAGACAGCACAATCAGTAAGGCACTTGCTTTGCAAGCATGAGGATCTAGCTTTGATCTCTAACACACTTACAAAATTTCAGTTCTGCTGGCACCTGCTTATAACGCTAGCACTGGAGAGAAGAGTCAGATGAATCCCAAGGGCTCACTAACCAACCAGTCTAACTCAATCAGCAAATTATAGGGCAATGAGAAACTTAGTCTCAAGGAAACTAGGTAGGCAGTGTGTGTCCTAAGGAACACCATTCAAGGTTATTCTATGATATCCTTATGCAAGTGTAGCATGTGCATATGTTTACATATGCCCTCATACACAAAGTACTGTTGCCAAAAATTTCACTTGAGTTGAGACCATGTATTGAATATCTACCAAATACTTACTTGGGGGAATCATGCCTCATTAAAAGAGATGGAATATTTTACAGAATAATATTATAAAGTAGTAAAAAACATACATTACAGCTATCTAGAATTGAAGCAGTTGCTGTATGTGAAGTGTTTTGTGTCACAGAAAGCCTAGAACAAACTGTCTTATATTGTCTACATTCATATAAGTTGGACTACTGCTCTAGCCAAGTGATTACAAGGCAGTAGTAATATAAAAACCAGTGAAAAAGTACAAATGTGTAATCTCAGTCCTGGAGGGAAGATAAAAGCAGATCCCTGAAGCTCATAGCTTCACCAGTATAACTGATCAATGAATCTAGACCCAGTGAAAGAATGTCTCATAAATTAATGAGCAGGCTTATAATTGAGGAATGAAACCATGTCTTGCTATTACTAGAATATATGTATACACACATATGCACATGCTGCCTGCTATGTATAAATGTACACCCCCCACACACACACGCACATGCACACGCACATGCACACAAACATATATATATATATATATATATATATATATATATATATATAGAGAGAGAGAGAGAGAGAGAGAGAGAGGGATTGTTAATAAAGCCCCAAGTTTGTTTTATATTGGCTAGTATTGAAATCTTTTATCAATCTTAGGTCCTTAAAAGAGGAATGGATCTCATCAGGCTATTGTAGTGACAGGGTAGAACTCGCCTCCTCTCACTATTGATAGGAAGACATCACCTCTCTTCACTACTGTTCTGACAGCAACTTTCTGATTTTTCTTATATGTTAATCTATTTAGCTGACAATAAGCATCAAGAACAAGCGACCTATTCATAAGAAACTGAACTGAATTATATTAAGCATGGTTGTTTATTTTGATTTACTGACAATAATAATAGACAAAAATATTATAAATCAAAGTTTGTAGTAAGTGTAGACAGTATTCTGATCATTTATCAGATGAGGACAATTCTCACATCTTCACTCTGAGGCTCTCCAAACCTGGTTAACCATGGCTAAAAACTTGGAATTTTTATTGTCAGAGCTGGAAGCCATTCCTGCTTTGGGTGAATTTGGATTCAGGATGAAGAGAGTTTAATGTTTGGACATTCTTAATACAAAGAATAGTTATTTCATCCTCTGTCTCTGTATTTGTCTGTGTCATGTGTAAGGGGCACTTTTTTAATCACATCTATTTCAATTGTGTGTTTTTCCAAAGGAATAGAGGTCAGAGAACAACTTTCTAGAGTCAAATTTCTCCTATTACAATGTACATCCCAGGGATTAAACTTGAAAACAAATGCTTTTACCCAGTGAGCCATCTCACTTGTGCCTAGCAATGCTATTTTAATAAAAACTTCAGACAAGGTTGTTTAGAAAGAGAAATGTTTAGTAAAATGAGACATATCCAGATGTGAATATGAGCTTCTTATGGAAAGTAACAACTCAGTGTTTTACCATTGGCCATATAGATTATTTTGGTAGTTCTTGGGGTATTTCCTGTTTTAGCCTTGAAATAAATTCTTCTTCCACTAATTTACTTTTGTCAAGATCTTTTATCACAGAAATAGAAAACTTACAAGACAGAAAGATTTTTTTTCTTTTTCTGGCAGTCTATGTAGCTTTGCAAAAAGAATGAATAAAGCCATGTTTAAATTTTTAATTACTATGAATGAGAGATGATATATTATAAAAGACTCCCTACATAATATTGCATATAAGAGAGACAGTGTCTTTTATGTTGTGACATGCTTTTGGATATGAATGTCAACTGAAATATGAATTTATTATACTATCACAGAGCTTTCCTTGTGTAAGCTTCTCTAGAACCAGAGCACACACAGAATCTACAGACAGATTTAAAGTTGGAGACAGCTGTCTTTAGGATGAGACATGGTTTTGTAAATGAGTAGCTTTGCATATAGGTGTAAGGACAAGAGTTTAGATTTCCATAGTTTACACAAAAATGTTCAGCAGCTGTGGTGGTCCATCTGTTATTCCAATACTTTGGAGTCAGATATACAGGATTAGCTAGAAACACTTGTTACGTAGAATAGATTAATTGCTTATTCCAAGTTTGGTAAGAGACCTTGCTTTAGGAAAAAAAAATGAAGAAAGAAAGCACACGCATGAAAGAACTGAGGATACTAGCTATATACAATCTGTGTATTCACACACATATGAAAACATATATTTGAATACATATAATACAAAGAGATACAGAGAGAAAAAGAGACACAGAAAGATAGACAGACAGGCAGATACGAAGAGAGAAAGAGATATGGTGGAAAGAACTGTCTTCTTTTGGTCTTAGGAAAGCAAATGTAAATGGTGCCCTTTGCATTTTTGCTCAATCTGAGAAAATTTCTCTGATGTGATATTGATATCTTCACATATCTAAATGGAGGTTTATGAAATACAATTTATTCTGAGAGCCCTGGGTTGTACTTTTACTGAGTTTATTATCTTTAATTCACATGGTAAACTGTAAAACAGGAATCACCTCACATTTTTATTTGTAGAGAAGTGACTGTGAAAGTTCAAAATTATCACCACACAATAATGAAAGTAACACAGTGGCATTGAATGCAGATTTGACCACGTTACCACTTTCATCTCCTGATTGAACCTAAATAAAATCTGCCACAAAATCTTTTCAAAATCTCATAGAAACTTCTAAGACATAGACTATAGATGTAGCTCAGTTGTTGGAGTGCTTTCTTAAGCTTTCAGGAAGTCCTGGGTACCATCCACAGTACTGCATAAATTAAGTCTGGAACAAGCACCAGAGAGACAAAGACAGGATGTTCAGAAATTCATAGTCATTCTTGGCTATATAAGGAGTTCAAAGGCCAACTGGTTAGTCAATGAGTAAAGGCACTTCCTAAGTTTGATGACCCAAATTCAATCCTTTTGACTCTCATAAACACATTGTGGAATGTGGGTGCCTATATATTCCTCCCACACAGATATGTACACACATATTTAAGTTTGTTTGTTTGTTTGTTTGTTTATTAGGTTTTTCAAGATAAGATTTCTGTGTGTCTTTCTGGCTGTCCTGGAACTTTTTCTGTAGACCAGGCTGGCCTTGAACTTAGAGAGATTTGCCTGCCTCTGCCTCCCTAGTGCTGGCATTAAAGTCATGCAACACCATTGTCCATCTGATTTCTTTATTCTTGTTTTATCAGCATGCAAACATGTTTGTTTCTGTGAATATGTACCAATGGCATATCTTGTGTCTGTGGAGGCCAGAATAGACTGTTACATCCCCTGAAACTTGTGTTTCAGATGGTTGCAAGCCTCCATGGGGGCAGTTAAGTGTGAATCTACTATAAGTAGAAGAAGAATCCTTCACTACTGAGCCATCTCTCCATCCTCATAAAAAGAATTCTTCTTAAAAACAATAACTTTGTTCAGTCTGGTGACAAGAAACCCAGAGCTTAAGAGGGAAAGAAAATAAATATTTGTAAGACCACTGCAAGAATCATCCAGAGCATCACTGTTCTCGTCTCAGAATATAATTTATAATTTGACTTGGATGTGTTCCTATATCTGCATTCCACAGAAATAACAGTCCTCAGTGGGGAAAATGGCTAGTTTTGGACCCAAGTCCTTCAGGTTTGCTCTTCTGTACCTATGCCTCAATGAGAAAGCAATACAAAAAGTTCTTCTCTCTTAAGCCAACCACTTTTCTAGATAGGATCTTATGTGTACAAGCTGGCCTTATACTCACTGCCCAGTTAAGAGACTCAACTGAGACTTGGGGAGATGACCTTATTCTTATAGTTATCTGATGGATATTAGAGACAGTACTAGAAGCTTGATGCAATGATGTAGTCCTCTATTACATGTATCTCTGGAAATCATGAAAGCCCAGGTTAAGTTAATGTTTTGTAACTGTCAATATTTATGAAAAGTTATATGACCATCACTTCAAAATGATGGGAAACATCACAAGACCTTACACATGTAGAAGGTGTTTATGTGGTAGAAACAGCACTGTGGAGGGCTATTTAAAGTGTCTTTAACCCTGGAAAATTCACTTTGTCAACGTGTATACCTTTACTGGAAATGACCCCTGAGGCCATAATATTGGTCCTTTAAATTACAATTAAAATATAAGGTAAATTGGCACATTGTTTGGAGAAACATAGGTAGCTCTCCACAGTGATTTGAGTTCAGTTAAGCAGGGTATTGACAATATATAGATTTTTTTCCTTTCCAATGTTTTTGTCTTTTTTTTCCTTTTTAAAAAGCTCATCAGAGAGACAGTTACATATGTAGAATGTAGCTTTAGTAATCAGTTATTTCTTATCTCTTTCTTTATTAAAAAACACTTTATTTTGTTGGTTATCCATTCTTATTTGTAATAGACATAGCAAAAAATAAACAGTGAATATCATGTGTAATTGCTATTATTAATTATAATAATCTCAATAATACCAATCAGATGTAAAAGGAAAAAAATATAAAAGAAAATTCAATTGTGGCTCTGTGTTCACACAATTTATAATTTCTGAAACTCGAGCCATAACAACCAAGTAGAAGGAGAATCAGTTGACTGGGGCAATGAAAAGAAACAATTATACAATAAGTATGATGAGAGAGAATGCTCCAGACTGTCATGAATACTCAGAAAGTTCTTTCTGCAATATCTTCTTTTCTTTGGGTGTTTTTGGAGTACATGTGTCTGTGCCTCTGTGTGTGTTTGTGTGTGTGTGTGTGTGCGTGTGTGTGTGTTTCTGTGTTCATGTGTGCAGAAATATGTAGAGGCTAGAAGATAACTGAAAATGTTGTTCCTCATGTTTTGTGATATAAAGTCTCTCATTGGCCTAGAACTTACTGGTTTGGCTAGGATAGCTAGCCAGGGATTCCTGGAAATCTGCTGGCTCCTCTTCCACTGTGATTAGAATACAAGCATATGCCATAGCATTTTGTATTTTTATGTAGGTTTCAGGTTCAATCTCAAATCCTTGTTCTGGAATAGCAAGTACTTGACTCACTGAGCACCACTCCTGACAGTTTCCTTAATGCTTAGATATTATAACTCAAAACTTCTGATTTTGATTGGGACCATTACATACCACATACACAAAATTGTAGCTTTGTAAGTGACCAATATAAATAACCATGATGAATTAGTCTCTTCATGTGGTAGAGATTATTCCAGAACAATTAAGCCGAAGACCAGCTTCTTACTCTTTGCTGAAGGAATTTCTCTCTTTCTCAGTTAGTCTTTGCAGAAAACATAAGGATGTCTTCACTGACCAGACATCACTGACACTCCATTTCCTTCAGTGATACCAACTCTATTTCCAGCTTCTTGCCTGGAGTCCCTCATTTAATTGTAATATTCAGGACACTCATAATAATTAGAAACATCAGTCATGCTTGCTCCTCTGTGTTAGTTACTTTTCTATTCCTGTGAGAAAACACTTTGACCAAGGAAATTTATAAAAGAAAAAATTTAATTGGGCTTATGACTCCATAACATTAAACTCCATGAAGGTGAAATAGAGCCATAACAGCAGGAATATCTGAGATCTCAAAACTCAAAAACACAAGCAAGTAACAGAGAAAACAGTGGCAAAGTTCAGATGCTTTCAATTTTTTTTGAATATTTTATTTACATTTCAGATGTAATCCACTTTCCCCATTTCCCCCCACCCAGGAATCCCCCCTCCTCATGCTTCTATGAGAATGTGCCCCTACCTACACCCCCACTCCCACTCTCCACCCTCAAATTCCCCCCCACCCCCACTCAGTGTTCAGCCTTCATGGAACCAAGGATCTCCTCTTCCATCTATGTCCAACAATGCCATTCTCTCCTACATATACAGCTGAAGCCAAGGGTCCCTCCTTATGTGCTCCCAGGCTGGTGGTTTAAACCCTGGGAGCTCTGGTTGGTTGGTATGATTCCTCTCCCCATGGGGTCGCAAACCTTTTCAGTTCCTTCAGTCTTCTCTCTCTCTCCTCAAATGGGAACCCATGATCAGTTCAATAGTTAGATGCTAGCGTCTGCCTCTGTATATGGCAGGCTCTGGCAGACCTTTAAGGAGACAACTATATCAGTCTCCTGTCAGCATGTACTTCCTGACATCCACATCAGTGTCTACCTTGAGTGACTGCACATGGGATAGACAACCAGGTGGAAGTCTCCAGATGACCCCTTTTTCAGTTTCTATCCCATGCTTTTTCTTCATATTTGCTAAATCAGTATTTTGTTACACCTTCAAAGAAGGACTAAAGCACCCACACTTTGGTCTTCTTTGTTTGTGAGCTTCCTGTGGTCTGTGATTACATCTTGGGTATTGCAAGCTTTTGGGCTAATATCCAATTATCAGTGAGTACATACCATGTGTGTTCTTTTGTGGTTGGGTCACCTCACTCAGGGTGATATTTTCTAGTTCCATCAATTTGGCTAAGAATTTCTCAAATTCATTGTTTTTAATAGCTGAGTAATATTCCATTGGTTAAATGTACCACATTATCTGTATCCATTCCTCTGTTGAAGGATATCTTGGTTGTTTCCAGCTTCTAGCTACTATTAAATAAGGCTGCTATGAACATAGTGGAGCATATGTCCTTGTTATTTGTTGGATCATATCCTGGGTATATGCTCAGGTGTGGAATAGCTGGGTCCTCAGGAAGTGCTATGTCCAATTTTCTGAGGAAATGCCAGACTGATCTTCAGAGTGGTTGTACCAGCTTGCAATTTCACCAACAATGGAAGAGTGTTCCTCTTTCTCCCCATCTTCACCAGCATATGCTATCACCTGAGTTTTTTATCTTAGCCATTCTGACTGGTGTGAGGTAGAATCTCAGGGTTGTTTTTATTTACATTTGCCTGATGACTAAGGATATTGAACATTTCTTTAGGTGCTTCTCAGCCATTTGAATTTCCTCAATTGAGAATTCTTTGTTTAGCTCTATACTCCATTTTTAAATAGAGTTATTTGTTTGTCTGTAGTCTAATTCCTTGAATTCTTGGTATATATTGGATATTAGCCCTCTATTGGATATAGGATTGGTAAAGATCTTTTCCCAATCTGTTGGTTGCTGTTTTGTCCTATTGACAGTATCGTTTGCCTTATATGGGACAGTTTTATGAGGTCCCATTTATCAATTCTTGATCTTAGAGCATAAACCATTGGTGATCTGTTCAGGAAATTTTCCCCTGTGCCCAGGTATTCGAGGGTCTTCTCCACCTTTTCTTCTGTTAGTTTCAGTGTGTCTGGTTTATTGTGAAGGTCCTTTATCCACTTATACTTGAGCTTTGTACAAGGAAATAAGAATGGATCAATTCTGCTACATGCTGACCTCCAGTTGAACCACCACCATTTGTTGAAAATGCTGTTCTTTTTCCACTGGATAGTTTTAGCTCCTCTGTCAAAGATCAAGTGAGCATGATGCATGGGTTCATTTCTGGGTCTTCAATTCTATTTCATTGGTCTTCCTGTCTGTTTCTGTACCAATACCATGCAGGTTTTATCACTATTGTTCTGTAGTACAGCTTGAGGTCAGGGATGGTGATTCCCCCAGAAGTTCTTTTATTGTTGAGAATAGTTTTCAATATCCTGGTTGTTTTATTATTCCAAATAAATTTTCAAATTGCTCTTTCTATCTCTATGAAGAATTGATTTGGAATTTTGATGGGGACTTCATTGAATTTGTAGATTACTTTTGGCAATATGGCCATTTTTACTATATTAATCCAGCCAATCCATGAGCATGGGAGATTTCTCCATCTTTTGAGATCTTCAATTTCTTTCCTCAGAAACTTGAAATTCTTGTCATACAGATCTTTCACTTGCTTAGTTAGATTCACACCAACATATTCTATATTATTTGGGACTATTGGGAAGGGTACCATTTCCCTAATCTCTTCCTCAGTCTGTTTATCCTTTGAAAGGGAGAAGGCTACTGATTTGTTTGAGTTAATTTTATATCTAACCACTTTGCTATAGTTGTTTATAAGGTTTAGGAATTCTCTGGTGAAAGTTTAAGGGTCACTTAAGATCACTTAAGGGTCACTATTAGATCATATGCAAATAGTGAAATTTTGACTTCTTCCTTTCCTATTTGTATCCCTTTGACTTTCTTTTGTTGTGTAATTTCTCTGGCTAGGACTTCTAGTACTATATTAAATAGGTAAGGATAGAGGGGGAAGCCTTATCTAGTCCCTGATTTGAGTAGGATTGCTTCAAGTTTCTCTCCATTTAGTTTAATGTTGGCTACTGGCTTGCTATATATTGCTTTTAAAATGTTTAGTTATAGGCCTTGAATTCCTGATCTTTTCAAGACTTTTATCATGAAGGGATGTTCCATAGCCTTGCTGGATGGGGCACACTTGTCACAGATTATATAATATTCCAAGGCAAGCATTTCATGATGATCACCTACTAGTTATTAGTTTGTCCTATTATAGCTCATGGCATGAGATGATCATGTAGTTTTTTTTCTTTGAGTTTGTTTAAATAGTGGATTACGTTAATGGATTTCTAAATATTGAACCATCCCTGCATTCCTGGGATAAAGCCTTTTTGATCATGATGGATAATTTTTTTATGTGTTTTTGGATTTGTTTTGCAAGAGTTTTATTGAGTATTTTTGAATTGGTATTCATAAGGGAGATTGGTTTGAATTTTTAATTCTTTGTACTCTCTATATGTGGTTTAGTTACGAGCATTATTGTGGCTTCATGGAATGAGTTGGGTACTGTTCCTTCTGTTTCTGTTTTGAGGTACAGTTTAAAAAGAATTGAAAGGTCTGATAGAATTCTGCACTAAAACTATCTGGTCCTGGCCTTTTTTTTTCTGGGAAGACTGTTAATGACTGCTGCTATTACTTTAGGGGTTATGGAACTGTTTAGACAATTTATCTGCTCCTGATTTAACTTTAGTACCTGTTATCTGTCTAGAAAATTGACCATTTCATCTAGACTTTTCAGTTTTGTTGAGTATAGGATTTTGTAGTAGGATCTGATGATTTTTTTTTTAAATTTTCTCAGTTTCTGTTGTTATGTCTCCTTTTTCAGTTCTGATTTTATTAATTTGGATACTGTCTTTGTGCCCTCTGGTTAGTCTGGCTAAGGGTTTATCTATCTTGTTGATTTTTCTCAAAGAACCAGCTTATAAGATAATTTGTATAGTTCTTTTTGTTTCTATTTGGTTGATTTCAGCCTTGCATTTGATTATTTCTTGCCATTTACTCTTCTTGGGAGTATTTGCTTCTTTTTGATCTAGAGATTTCAGGTTTATTGTCAAGTTGTTAGTGTATAATCTCTCAGTTTCTTTTTGTAGGCACTTATAGCTGTGACTTTTTTCTCTTAGAACTGCTTTCATGGAGTCCCACAAGTTTTGGTATGATGTGTCCTCATTTTCCTTAAATTCTAAAAAGTCTTTAATTTCTTTATTTCTTTCTTGATCAAGTCATCATTGAGTAGAGTGTTGTCCAATTTCCATGTGTATGTGGGCTTTGCATTATTTTTGTTATTACTTAAGACCAGTCTGAGTCTGTGGTGATCTGATAGGATGCAAGGGATTATTTCAATCTTTTTGTATCAGTTGAGGGCTATTTTGTGATCAATTATAGAGTCTATTTTGCAGAAGGTATCATGAAGTGCTGAGAAAAAGTTATATTCTTTTGTTTTACAATGAAATGTTCTATAGATACCTATTAAATCCATTTGGTTCATAATTTCTGTTAATTTCACTGTGTGTCTGATTAGTTTCTGTTTCTATGATCTGTCCATTTCTGAGAAAGGGGTGTTGAAATCCCCCATTATTATTGTTTGAAGTGCAATGTGTGCTTTGAGCTTTAGTAAAGTATCTTTTATGTATGTGGGTGCCCTTGCATTTGGAGCATAGATGTTCAGAATTGAGAGTTCACCTTGGTAGATTTTTCCTTTAATAAGTATGAAGTGTCTTTCCTTAGTTTTTAAAATTACTCTTGGTTGAAAGTCAATTATATTTGATATTAGAATGGCTACTCCTGCTTGTTTCTTGGTACCATTTGATTGGAAAATTGTTTTCCATCATTTCACTCTGAGGTAGTGTTTGTCTTTCTCACCTAGGTGAGTTTCCTGTATGCAGCAGAATTCTGGATCCTGTATAGGTATCCAGTCTGTTAGTCTACATCTTTTTATTGGGGAATTGAGTCCATTGATGTTAAGAGATAATAAGAAAAAATGATTGTTGCTTCCTGTTACTTTGTTTTTAGAAGTGGACTTATGTTTGTGTGGCTATCTTCTTTTGGGTTTGTTGGAAGATTACTTTCTTGCTTTTTCTAAATTGTAGTTTCCCTCCTTGTGTTAGAGTTTTCCATCCATTATCCTTTGAAGTGCTGGATTTGTAGGAAGATATTATACAAATTTAGTTTTGTCGTGAAATATCTTGGTTTCTCTATATATAGTGATTGAGAGTTTTGTTGGGTATAATAGTCTGGGCTGGCATTTATATTCTCTTAGAGTCTGTATCATATCAGTCTAGGATCTTTGGGCTTTTATTGTCTCTGGTGAGAAGTCTGGTGTAATTCTTCTAGGTCTGTCTTTATATATTACTTTACCTTTTTCCTTACTGTCTTTAGTATTTTTTCTTTGTTTTGTGCATTTGATGTTTTGACTATTATGTGATGGGAGAAATTTCTTTTCTGGTCTAGTTGATTTAGAGTTCTGTAGGATTCTTGTGTGTTCATGGACATCTCTTTCTTTAGTTTAGGAAAGTTTTCCTCAGTTATTTGGTTGAAGATATTTACTGACTCTGTAAGTTGAGAATCTTCACTCTCATCTATAGGTATTATCCTTAGGTTTGGTCTTTTTATTGTGTCCTGGTTTTCATAGATGCTTTTGGTTAGGACTATTTTGCATTTTGCATTTTCTTAGACAGTTGTTTCAATGTTTTCCATGGTATCTTCTGCACATGAGATTCTCTCTTCTATCTCTTGTATTCTATAGTGATGCCTGTCTATAACTCCTGATCTTTTCCCTAGGTTTTCTATCTCCAGGGTAGTCTCCCTTTGAGATTTCTTTATTGTTTCCACTTTCATTTTTAGACCGTAGATGGTTTTGTTTAATTCCTTCACCTGTTTGGTTGTTTTCTTTCAATTCTTTAAGGGATTTCTTGTGTTTCCTTTCTAAGGGCTTTTACCTGTTTACCTGTGTTCTCCTCAAAAATTTGAGAGTGTTATTTATGTCCTACTTAAAGTCCTCTATCATCATCATGAGAAGTGATTTTAATTCTGAATTCTGCTTTTCTGGTTTAATGGGGGTGTTCAGGGCTTGCTATGATGGGAGAACTGGGTTCTGATGATACCAAGTAACTTTGGTTTCTGTTGCTTATGTTCTTGTGCTTGCCTTTTGCCATCTGGTTAACTTCGGTGCTACCTGCACTCACTCTCTCTTACTAGAGCCTGTCTTTTTAGTTATCTTGCTTGTGTCAGAACTCCTCAGAATCCAGCTGTTTCTGTGATTCTGTGGTCCTGACCTCCTGGGTGGAAGAACTCCTGGGACTCAGACTGCCTTTGGGACCCTGAAATCCTGCTCTTTTGAGTGCAGTGGTTCCTCTAGAGTGGCTTGGGATATGGTGTATTCATGAAAGCAGACCAGCTAGATGTTCTCTGCCCTGAGTGGTGTGCCTCCTCTAGAATGACTCAGGATATGGTATCTTCATTTGAGTAGACCAGCTATGTGTCCACTGCTTTGAGTGCAGTGGCTCCTCTAAGATGGAGCATGATATGGTGTCTTCATGGGAGCAAACCAGCTAGGTGTCTGCCTTAGCCAAAGTAACCAAGAAAGGGGCAGAAGGGGAGTGGTATTCTGGAGGAGTGGGGTTTGTGTGGCTGAGTCCTGAGTGCCCCAGGCACCCAGTTGTTCCTCTGTGCTGTAGGGTAGTAGGAGAGGGTCTTACCCACTCATCTGAGTGTAGTGGCTTCTCTAGGATGGTTCATAATATGGTGTATTCATGGGAGCAGACCTGCTTGGAGTCTGCCCCAGCCAAAAGGACTAAGAGAGGGATGCTTTCAAATTCTTAAAGTTCATCCCTGTGGCACATCACCTCCACCTAGGCCATACCCCCCAGTCTTTCCTAAATAGTTCCACAAACTGGAGACCAAATATTCAAACAATGAAACTGTAGAGACCATTCTCACCTAAACTAACAGATTTTACTCCCTGATGCACACAGACTTGTGAACAAATCTCATAATGCAAAATTCATTTTTGCTAACTTCCAAAATCCCTACAGCTATTCAGAATCTCTACTCTTTTATGTTCCAAAGTCTTTTCTGAGTCTAAAAACAATTTCTTAATACCCACCTTTTGTCAAATCAAAATCAAAATCAAAATCAAAATCAAAATAAAATCAGATACTTCCATCATAAAATGGCATAGAATACACATTATCATTTCAAAAGGGAAGATAAAAGCATAATAAAGAAATACTGAACCACTGCAAGCCAGAAATCTAGGAAGGCAAACTTCAAATCCAATAGTCTTATGTTTGACTATCTTTCCAGCTTTGCTGTGGCAAAATGAAACACTGTCTCAATCAGATACTACTGCCTGTGCACAGCTTTCTTAGGAAAATATCCCATGGCTCTGACACCTCTAACATTTTGAGATATTCAACATAATCTAGGTCTTACTTTCACAGCTTTAAGAAAACCCTCTCTGGGCCTCTTGCCCTTTCAGGAGCTTTGTACATGTTCTTCTCTTTAACACTTCTGTCTTATTGATGTTCTTTAACAGTGGAAGAATGATACAAAACAAGTTTACTCCTATATTTTTTATAATACTACAACAAGAAATCCATAGATAATATTACTGAGTATGGCTGCCCACTTGGGATGGAGTCTGATCTGACTGAATAACATTGTAGTGCCTTTTATTTCTTGTTTCATTTTAGGAGCAGAAAACTCCTTAGCCCAGTGGTTCTCAGCATTCCTAATGTTGTAACCCTTCAATACAGTTTCTCACATTTTGGTGATCTCCAATCATACAATTACTTTCATCACTTCATAACTGTAACTTTGCTATTGCCATAAATTATAATGTAAATATCTAATGTGCAGGGTATCTGAAATGTGACCCCGTGCAAGTTTGAATCCCATAGGGGTCAGGACTCTTGCTGAGAACCATTGCCCTGAGGCCTTTTCTTTCCACAAAGTGGAAGTTAGTGAGGTCTTTCCCTGGGGGGATATTTTCTTTATTCCAGTGTAAATTTGGTCTCTTTTTAATCTTACTTTTTTTTTTCTCTCTCTCAAGATTTGGCTCAAACACTACAATACCCAAGGCCTCTTTTCTCTTCAAGCTGTACCTCTTTTTCTTTTGACTTGTCCCTTTTTTCTGTAGACCTGCATAGGTGTTTTTTTTTCTTATAACAATGTAACAGAGGCAATATTAATCATTCTTGAAATCTCCTCTGCCAAAAACATTATCTGTCCCTTTCATTTTAAATTTATCTTCATAGAAAATTTTAGGACAAAGGCAGAAAGCAGTCATATCCTTTGCCAACATATGACAAGGATGTTTCCTAGAACAGTTTCTCTTTTGTTGCCATCAACCTCTTCAGCTGGGACCCCATAGTCTACATTGCTCTCAGCACTACTGTGTTCCAAATTCTTACTAGGATAGACCATTGAGCATTTCTTTCCTTTTCTAGTACAAAGTTCCAAAGACTTCCACATTCTTCCAAAAAAAAAAAAAAAAAAAACCCAGATATGTCAAAGTAATAGCCTATTTCCTGATCCCGATTTCTTTCTTTATCAAATACTTTTATGTTGCCATAATAAGTGCATCATGACAAAGGCAACTCATAAATAAATCATCTAATTGAGTTTACAGTTTTTGAATGGACATATTGATTTAATCATTTTCTTGTTTGTATAGGAAATGAGATGCCTAACCAAAGCAAATTTAGGAAAGAAACTTTTGTCTTGCTGAGAGTTGAAAGGCATAGTCCATCATTGCAAAGGCGTGGTACTGGGTGCGTGAGGCTATTGGTCACATTGCATCTATAGTAAGGAAGCAGGCAGAGAGAGAGATGGATATTGGTGCTCAGCTTCCCTACTCCTTATTGTGCCATCAACAATTCTATCCAATAGAACTGTGATGCTTACTTTAAAATAGACTTTTTCTCCTCAATTAACCTAATCTAGAAATGACAGTATAGGAGATTATCTCTGTACTGAGCAGTTTATCTCTGAGATGACTGTAGTTTCTGTTATGTACAATTAGCTATCACACATATGTGCACCGAAACTGACTCTAATAGATGACAAGATGACAGGTAGGACAGTAGTGCATAAAAGATGGGAAGATAATAGATTTTCAAACACTGATATATATATATATATCAGTCATATATATATATATATATATATATATATATATATATATGACAGACAGATAGATGTTAGTCAGAAAGAATAAACTAGGAGAGCATTGAAAGTAAACTAACCAATGAGCTATAGTTTTCAGAAAATCAGCTCTCCTTTGGTCTTTACTCTTTGGTGTGTGATTTGGGCTATCACATTTGTAAAATTAATACATAATGTCTGAATGATCTTCTAGCATGGTTCCACCAATGTACTTCAGATATTAATGCAAACCATCTTATAAACATAAAGACCAGTTCAAAACTCCTTATTTTTATTTCTCAGTCTACAGCATCTTTTTATTAAATGATAATTTTGTTAATTTTGTCATATTTGCGTGTAGTGACATTGTCCTGACTAGTTTCATATAAATTTGACACAAGCAAGAGTCATCAGAGAGTATGGAGCTTTAATATATTTGAGAAAATGCCTCTCCCTGACATTAACAACATTGTTGGGGGTCTGAGGTGAATATTGTTTCAACAATTTTAACAGTATGAGTTTACATTTTTTTTATTTTAGAAATTAAAATTCTATGGAATTAGTTTCTTCACTAGACTTTCAGAAGAGTGCAATTTTATTTAAAAAAAAAACCAAAGCACCTGTTTCTCTGGGATTATAATGATTATCAACTAATTGGTTTGGGAAACTATTTCTGGGATGGTTCAGAATTGATCACCATAATTTAATTGGGTAATAGGAAAATGATTGCCAAGTTAGAAGATCTTGAGAAAATAATTAAAACAAGTCATTTTTCTAATATACTAAGACTGAATGTTAGAAAATGAAGCAACTTTTCTCTGGTAACAGAAATTGGGGGGAAGAATTTAAAGGACATCCAACCAGTCAATTCTTTCCTCCCTTTTTAAGGGTAAATCTTGCTTTTTATATTTAATTATACCACTTGTGTTAAGCATGTTTTCCTATCAATACTCTAGAATAGAAATGCTGTTGGTCATTGCTCTTTTTATGGGCCTTTGTTTTCTCATTTGTAAAACTGAGACTGGAAGGGGGAAGAAACCATATGACTTCTTTGCTCAGTTTCTTTTCTGCTCTTTATATCTCTAAGAATAATGTTGTAATTATGTGGGCAAGATTCTCATAGAGCAAATGCTTTTCAAGACTTCCATTTTCTTCCTGTGCTTTATTTGGGAGAATATATAGAATTAAATGGCTTGTCAAGTTGAGTAAACATGTTTTCCCCAAGTTATCACAACAATCCCCAACATACTCCACAGAGTGCCTTGCAACTTTAATATTTATTTTTATTTTTATTCTTGTGCATCTGTTTGTCAGTATGTGCACTTATGAGCACAGTCTCCTCAGAGGCCAAAGAGAGCACTTGATCTGCTGAAATTGGAACTATAGGTGTTTATGCGTCATGTGACTTGGATCTCTGAAGGAAATGAGGACTATTTTGAGATCTGAGCCACTTCTCCAGCCTGTCTTGAAAGTTAATCATCTTGATTTCTGCTACACATTAGCAGCACTGATGCTGGCCTGTGTAGTAGGCATTGTCTCCCTGTTTTTGTTGTCACATGTTTTAATCCATTTCAACACTGAAATGACCAGTCTAAGTTTCATACTAGCAAAAGTAGCTTTCAAGAGCAGATCTCTCTACCTTTTGATACCAAATTCTTATCTCTTACCCATATCTTATGATCTTCCTTGTGTTGTCCTTTAGTTCTTATTAAAAGGTCCTAGTGTCTATGATTTTGTTCAGCTTAAAAATGTCCAGATAATTTTTGTATGTATGTGCATATATAAATTTTATATTCAGACTTCTCTAGAGAAACAGAACTGATAGAGTATATAATATATGATTTATTAGAGTGGTTTACAAGTTGTGGTCCAACTAGTCCAACAATGGCTGTCTAGTAACAGAAATTCTAAGAATACAGTAGTCCATGAAGCTGGATGTCTCAGCTGTTTTTCAGTAAAAGACAGAATTCCAAAGATGTAAGCTCTAATGTCAGTGAATAGACTTTCCAGTAAGAGTGAGCATAGGCAGAAAAATAGCAAAATCTTCCTTTTTTATGTACCTTATATAGGCTACCATCAAACATGGTGGCCCAGATTGAAAGTGGATCTTTCCACCTCAAAAGATCTGAATTAAAGGGTGGGTATTCTCACTTCAGAAGATTTAATTAAAAAATCCCTTAATAGTGTATCCATTTGCTTTGGTTTTAGTTAATGCAAGATGTAGTCAAGTTGACAAGTGAGAAAAACTATCACAAATATTTGTGCATGTACATGTGTATTTGTCTCTATTTTGAAGCCAGGGTATAACCGCAGTTGTCATTCAGTTGATGTCATTCATCTTTTTTTTCTTTTGGAGATTAAAAAAAAAAAGGTGTATATATGTATTGGGGAAATATCTGTGCATATGAGTACAAATGTCTATGGGATCTAGAAGAGAGCATTGCCTCAATCAAAGATAGAATGAAATGTGGTTGTGAAAACCTAATATGGATTATGTGAACTGAACTTGGGTCTTTTGCAAGAACAGGGCATTCTCTGAATTGCTGAGCCATCATTTCAACCCTCTTTTTGTTCCAGTGCAAGAACTCTCTTTAGCCTGGCAATCTCTGAGTAGGCTAGGCTCTCTGGTCAGAAAGATATAGAGTTCCACCTCTCTCTGCTTCACAAGCACTGGAATTATAAGCATGTGCTAGTGTGCCCAGAATTTTTTTTTATTGTCAATTCATGTTTTAATACTCAGATCCTTATGATTACATGGTATAGCTTCATCCTTGATAATGATGTGTCATTTTATAAATGCTTATTATTTATAGCTGTTGTTTTTAACCTGAAACTTAATGGATTTTTAAGAAATGACCTCTTGTACTGTGTTTGTACTGAACTTTCAAAGATTTTTTTTTGTCAAAATTTCTTCTACAATGCAATATAATAACTTTACATAGCATTTATCATTTGCCCTATATCCAAAGTAATATTATAATAATTTAAAGTTTAAGGTGAGTGTATATGATATGGAAATGCTATAACATTTAATATGGGAAAGTTGAGAACCTGCAGACTTTGACATAACTTATAAAATCTTTAAAAAGTCTCTATGAATAAGGTGGAAGATTGTATTTGTCAATTTTAAATAAATAATGAACATTAAATATATATTATAAAAGTTGTAGAATAAGGATTCATAAGCATAGCTCCTAAGATTATTTATTTCTTATTAACCTGAGGTAGAACCCTATAACATATGAAAGTCTCTAGTCTTTTTATAAAAAATAGATTGCTTTCATCCCATTATCTATAGAGCTCTTGGGTGGAGACTCCATTCTACTTCGACTGCCCACTGTTTATATTCACTTCCTGGGGTTTTACTTCTAACTTCTTCCCTTGATTTGGATTGTGGTCTTTGCAGAGGATAAGATCTGGATGACAATTCAGCACAACAATACAGAGCTGACTCGAGTACAGGGTTTTAACATGGAGAAGCCCTATTCTATGACCTTAAACTATGGTGGCAGTATGGACCAGCTGGTGGCTCTGATTGATGGCTCAGAACACTGTGAACAGGAGGTGACATACCACTGCAGGAGATCTCGCCTTCTTAACACACCAGGTAAGGTCCTTCCCTTTTTTGTGGCACCTTGAAACCCACAAGAAAATATCCTTGCTATATTTTTCCTGATACAAGGTAGAGTCGTTGAAGAAGTGGGAAACACAATTTGAAAGATGTCTTTAAGCCATATTATAATTCCTAATGACTGATGTTGAGAGCCCAACCTATGGTACTACACTTGAGGTATATAAGAATAACACATAAAAATATAGCAAGGAATGCTGGAAGAACAAGTCATTAAACAGTGATCCTTCATGTCCTCTGCCTTAGTTTCTGCTTCCAGGGTTCTGTGGTGACTTCTCTCAATAATGGATTGTCAGTTGGAAATTATAAGTTTTCCTTCCAAAGATCTTTTTGGTCATGGTATTTTGTCAGAGCAATAAAAATTCTAACTAACACATTCAAAGAATGGGGTATTTGATAAGGAATGGTCTCCAATGTGCACTTGCTCACTCTGCTTTGAAGAGAGATATGGTCCAAAGAAGGCCATGAGTTTTGATTTTGATATTCAGGCACTGTCTGTAAAGTCTATACTTGTCTTCATTTCTTCAGAAAGATACCCTAACAATACTCATTCTCAATAGTTTTAGAAATAAAGAGGTTTTTGAGAGAACTATCATTTGATGACAGTACAGTTGAGATAGACATGCAAGGCATGGTAGTTGGAAACTGTTTTCAGGGAGAGGGAAGACAGCATAGCATCAGAAGGTATCAGGCAGCCTAGTACATAAACACAAGAGTGATGAGTTATGTCTACAGCAAAGGAAGGAAGCCCCAGAAAAACAGACCAAGCCAGAAATGCAGAAGTTACTCTGTGTTCACAGAATTTATATTGCCTGAAGAAGAGATACTTCAATGAATTTGACTCTAAAAGTAATTTTCCACTTTTAATGAATTAATTATT
Organism: Rhabdomys dilectus; assembly: GCA_019844195.1. Classification (NCBI taxonomy): domain Eukaryota; kingdom Metazoa; phylum Chordata; class Mammalia; order Rodentia; family Muridae; genus Rhabdomys; species Rhabdomys dilectus. The sequence continues at coordinate 309,590 of JADRCG010000272.1, read as the reverse complement.
TACTAAGATGAAGGTTATCAGGTAGTATACATTTGCTTTGAACTTACTACATAGCTAAAAATGACTTTGAACTTCTGATTATTTTGTGTGTACATCTTGGGTGCTGGAAATACAGGTGTGCTTCACCACGTTTGTTTGTATGATTGTGTGTGTGTGTGTGTGTGTGTGTGTGTGTGTGTGTATGTGTGTGTGATACTGACAACAAACTCAGAACTTTATTTAGTGCCTGTTTATAAAGAAACATCCCTATGGAACTAATGCCTAATTCTAATGATTTCATTCATTAAAAAAAAAACACACAGCTAAATATTTTTATGTTCTTCTGAAGCTGGTTTTTATAGTGAATGAGTGACTGGATATTACGAGTATATTAGTTAGCTGTTTTTTATATTGTTATGTAACACATAACAGAGCATTTAGAAGAGAGATTTTCTTTTGACCATAGAATGAAACCAATTATAAGTGGCAAAAGCAGTATGATCTGAGGCAACATGAAGTGAAACAATTACCTGCCCGTATCCTAGATAACCGGTAAGCAAAGAAGACAATGTAAGATTCAGCTAGATTTTTACACTTCCCTTTTTTTATACTTTCCTTCCTTGGTCAGAAATCTCATATGGTATCAGGTGTCATTCATTTCTACAAATATTAATTTATGCTAAAGGCTACAATATCATTTAAGAAAGTCTATCAAACACATTCTATCAGAAAGTTCATTATCCTAGTGCCTAGTGTTTGCAGGTTTGGCATGGCTGGGAACAATGGAGACAGAACTGTATGTAAAGTGTGTGTTTAAGACAAGTAACTAGATACATTGCACTGTTTGATTAATCTAGAATCTTCAGGAGAAGATATTGTTCCACCTAAATAAATTTTCTAGATAACTTTCACTTATCCCTTTAAACAATAAAAATATTTTCAAACAAGTGTTAATTATTTGAAGTGGAATACTTTCTCCTATGGATTACATGCATTGTTGCATTATTAAACACAACATTCAGAAAAGAAAATTGAACGCTTTTTTGATGATTCAGGATCATCACTGTAAAATCAATTCACTGTTTTGTACATACTAGGCAAAGTTCCATCTGTATTCTTAGACGTTTTTTCAAATCCTATTTTATTTGGGATTATTAAATGCTTCAACTTTTCTTTTGCACCACCAACCAAAGGTGGGGGGGAAAAAAGGTTAATGGGGAAGAGATGTTGTACACCTGTTTAGAAGTAGTTCTGTGTTGGGAAAGAAACTTGTGGGGGGGATCCGGTGGGCTCTAGGTTCAACCAGGGCCTGCGCGGTGTCCCACCTACTTCCTACACCACTGGCAGAAGGTCCCACATACATGCAGCCAATGCGGGCTGGCAGCTGCAGTTCAAGGTTCCAAAGTTCCAAAAGCTGGCAGTCTGATGGCAGGCGCAGGAAGGCCCAGGGAACACGTGGAGTTTTCCAAAGCTTTTATTGTTCATGGTGTGGTGAATAGGTATAGATGGTGTGTGCTTCCCTGAAAAGCCAGGCTCCCCTGACTTTTTATAGGGAGGAGGAAAAAAGGGGAGGGTATAACTTAATAAGCTAAGTCCCCACCCCCCCCACCCCTGGCCTTTAGGTAACTCATTAATATTTTAATCTCTGGAGGTGCAGACCTGCTACACGCTCTCTACCTGTGTGCTATGTGACCAAAGACACAGGTTAAGTAAAATTACCTAGTCCAGGGCCCAACAGTTCTGTGGGGGTGATTGTTGGCATTCTGTCTAAACTCCACCCCCACAGTTACATGACAACAGCCAGGTATGCTCCTCCCCATAGTTACCTGGAAACAGCCAGGCAGGCCTGGCCCACTATAAAATGGGCTGCTTGCCTCCTCCTCAATCTCTTGCTCTCTCACACTCTTGCTCTCTTGATCCCTCTGTCCCCTTGCCCCTTCCCCATTCCTTTTTCCCTCTCTCCACGTGGTCATGGCTGGCCTCTACTTCTTTACTCTCTCTCTCTTCTTCTTGCTGCCACTGTTGCCCTGATGTGGTCTGTCAAGAGCCACTTATCCAACAACAGTGATTCCAGTCTTTGTTGTCAGTTCAATAGTAAACATCAAACCTGAACCAGTAGGGACAGCAAAATTGAGCAGAAACAGCAAAGTTCTGCCAATCACCTGGAATACCATGAGAAGTCATTTTTTTTTTTTTTTTGTATTTCTCTCTACTAAGTAAAAACCAAAAAAGACCAATAAAGACCAGCAAAGCATTGGATGACATAGCAACACAAGAGTGTCCTTTCACTTTTTGTGGGGTTCCATTTATACTATTTCTAAATATCATGCACCCCGGTGTCTGTCTGCTTTCCACAAAACATCACATGCCTTTTCACAAAACAGCTTTCAGAAAAATATCATGTGACACAACTGATTTATTAAGAAAACCAGAAATTTTTACTTCATCTACAATTCCATGAAAATGGGTACTTACAAAGAGCATGCCTTTGTATAAATTTCCTGATTTTGTAGAAAAAAATAATGATGGAGAGAGAACAGCTAAGGCCACAGAGTTACCAGCATGCCTTATATTTTGTGTGGGAAATATCCAAGTATTGTACCACTGAGCTTCTGTGGGGCAGACTGTGGATCCCCACAGCAATTCTTTTGAACTCTCTTCAAGCTCTATAACTTTCTTGGTTATCTTCATTAAGAAACACTGAGAGCAGAAGGAAGACAGGAAAGAGAAGTACACAAATGGTGTACCACTATGTTTCTTTCATTCAATTGGTGACTTAATATTATTGTTTTCTAAGTGTTAGTTTACTCTCAATCTACCCATACCTGCCAGGTTAGGTGACATGCCATCTATCTCTGTAACAAAAGCTGTGATCTGGAAACTCCATGTTTCAGTGGTCCACAGGAAATAAACCCTGTAACTTCCACACATTCTTGCATTTTCCCACTATGTTTGCTACTTTTTGCTATAGCTGTATGAAAAGATAAGACATTGCTAAAAATATCTTTCAAAGCTTGGAAGTAGCCAGAATTCAGTGCTCAGGAGTCCCTTTCACTGAGATAAGAAGTCACTTGTGTCTGGATTAGGATCTACATTCACCTCTTCAGTATTAAAAATACAGGGACATTTTATAATGCCCAGGTTCTCATTCTATCTGTTATAGTCATATATAGGTATACCCTTCTTTTACTGTGGGTCCTGGGAAACTAAACTCAGGTCTTCAAGTCTGTGCATCAGGTACTCGTTCTTGTGGAATCATCTCTGATTGCCCTCGGATTTTGTTAATGTTGACTCTGGGACCTAACTTCATTCTCATGTTTGTGCAGTAAATACTTCACTGGCTTCTTGATCACAGTCTCACAAGGTTGTTCCATTCCTTCATCTACCTTAGACACAAAGCACTGAGGGAAATCATCACACAATAAAATCTCCATAATTGTTGCTCTAACGAACCTCTTTCCATACAGCTTCTTTTGCTCAGGGACATGTCAGTAGGAGAAAACTCTGACTAACACACTCAGAGCCATCAGAGATTCAGACTCCATTACTTTGAAATCTTGTAGTGATAACTCAGTTTGAACTGGAGTTTACTTTGGTTTTTCTCTAAAGCAAAAGCATTTGCAAAGCAAATTTATCACACAAGGAAGCTGGTTATGAGGATCTCTTGAACTCTCTAGTATAGTACCTCCCATACTCAAAACATCTGTCTATCTCCCAGGAACTAGAAATTCACTCAATCCTCTCCACTCATTCCTACAATCTTGCAAAAGTTTCAACTTGCAGTGAAATTGCTTAACCTGGTCACACTCAAGTGAAATTTAAAGGCACAAAATGTGATTTCTGTTTGAGAGGTATGACTTCAGTTTCTCTTTTCCCCTCACCATTTATACTTTTATGAATATGCAAGTATCTACATGCACACACACACACACACACACACACACACACACACACACACACACAC
>JADRCG010000272.1:249732-291225 GCA_019844195.1 Rhabdomys dilectus | reverse complement strand
GTGTGTGTGTGTGTGTGTGTGTGTGTGTGTGTGTGTGTGTGTGTGTGAACAGGCATCTAGGCATACTCCAGGAAACATGTGAGATCAGAGGATAATTTTGTGTCTCCATCCTCATTCTGCACCTTGTTTGAGGCGTTGCTTATCACTGCATAAGCCAGTCTAGCTGGCTGTCTCAGGAGCTTTCAGTAATATTCTCATCTCAACTTTACACCGGTCCTTTGAGATGCTAGTATTACAGACACACCCAATTTTCCCTTGCTTTATGTGGACCAGAAATCATCCTGTGATTGCATGGCAGACACAAAAGTCACTGAACCATCTTCCCAAAAGTTTATAGGATTTGAATGATCACTATCATTAGGTGTGTTCATTTAATTACTAATAATTGTACTGGTGTCCTAGTTTAAGGATCTGAATGATTGTGTCTGAGTTTTCCATCATATTACAACCTAACTTGGCCTAAGTTTTACTTTCTTTTTTTAAAAAAAGATTTATTTATTTTTATTTATATGAGTACCCCATAGCTATCTTCAGACACACAACAGAATAGTGCATTGAATCCCATTACAGATGGTTGTGAGCCACCATGTGGTTGCTGGGAATTGAACACAAGACCTCTGGAAGAACAGTCGGTACTCTTAACCACTAACCTATCTTTCCAGCCCTAGGTTTGCTTTCTTAATATATTCAGGATAATGATTACATCTGTGGTAAGACACAGCAGAAGTCTCAGTTCCTGGCAGACTGTGAATAATGCTTTGTTTTAAGCAACACCAAGGTATCAGTGAGCTTTATCAATTTCTCCTCCCTGTTCAGCCAGAGTAAATATATATATATATATATATTAATTAATTTTTATGTTTTGAAAATGAGATACAATTTTCCAAGTATGCTTTGTATATTTGACCTGTTTTTCTGTAAAATAATATGCATGAATACACAAATAGTAATGCTCATGTATTGAAAGTGTGTTCTCTGCTGAAATACCAGGGTAATTCCAAAGGAAATGATATAAATGAAACATCATGTATACTATTTTCTCATATTTTATACAGCCATATTCCAAGTACAAAAAAATGAGTTATTTCTGTACAGTCACACAGCCAGAAAGAAAAATGTAGAGACTTTACTTTAAATATTTTAATCCAAAATCTTAAAATATCTTCACTATGATGAAACTGTATAGAAGTGGCAATCATATAAAGTTTTGTTAATGAAGATTCGGCTTGCCACATACTTATCCAGAATAATATTTAATGCAGTAGATTTTAGTATGTGTATTGTTCAAACTCTACCACAATCTAGTTTTAGAATATTTAACATTTCAAAATTAAAACTCCTACCCATTACTAATTATGGTGGTTTGAATGTAAACTGTCTCCCATTGGCTCATGTGTTTCAATACATGGCCTTTGGCTGCTGGCGCTGTTTGCAAAGGTGGCAAAACCTTTATGAAGGGAAGCCTTGGAGGAAGTAGGTCACTAAGGGAAAGGCCTTGAGGTATCAAAGCCTAGAATATTCAACTGTTTCCAACAGGGTTCATGCTCCTGTTGCTGTATATTCCTTGTCTGCTACCTTAATGGTCTCCATACCTCTGAAACTGTAAGCCAAAGTATTTCATTTCTCCCTAATGTGCTTTTTCAAGTTATTTTACTACAACTGAAAAGGATCCTAGCAACTGGCAGGGCTTCCTATTCCCAACGTGTTCCACTTATTCACAGTCAATCCTCCAACTCTAGGAGTGATGTGTCCTCCTCCATTCCTCCTTCTTTTCTCGAAGTTTCAGTAAAATGTCAATTATTTTAAGTCTTTGACATCTTCCTGTAAATACTGTCAACTTGAAGAAGATTCCATGCATGACTAAAAAATCCTATTGTCAGCTGATATTTGTGCTGTTCTGTCAACATTAGGTGAAGCTGATTTACAGTGTTATGTCGGCTTGCACTGGCCAATCTTCTGCTTGGCTCTGTTTACAACAAACACTAGAGTACTAGATTCTCAAGCTATTGTTGCTCCCATATGTACCTCAACACTCTTTACTGTGTTTTCTGTAGTGTTTAATTCTGCAAACATGCTACCTCTTTACCGTGCTGAGGCCCATTCCCTGGCTTCTTCAGGTTCTCCTTGCTCCAACTCAATCGCAATTATCACCGAACCTGGCAAATCAAGGAGCAGTTGTCCACACTTCACCAGCCCTTGTCAACTAGCTTTGCCAAGCTGCCATCTATCACCCTAGCTTCTGTCTTTTTCCTGCCCACCTTAACTCCTCAAGGAGTTACTAGGTGGAGATACTAGACAGATTTAGCATTTTAAAACTTGCCAGATCACACAATTGTAGGACTCTTATCAGCTAACCTGTTTCAGGCATCTGTTGGTGGCAGAGGCCACATTTCCAGCCACCCAAGATCTTAGGCTGTAGTGTGCCTCCCATTCCAAAGCCTGACTGAAAAAATCCTCATTTCCACTGAGTCCTTTATCTTCCTCTGGGACCTGGAAATCCCACCTTTTTTTCTTTCTCCCAGCAAGTAGCTTCTGCCTTCTTCATTGACACAATCAAGAACCAATTAGAGAACCAGATTTTAGTATCAGGTCCTCCCCCTGATTATATGTACTTCTTACCATTATAAAAAATTACTTTTTTTTTTTTTTTGGTCTGTGGTAACAATTTCTTAAAATGTACATTCTGTGATATTAGTGAAGCCACCCTAGTTTCTTTTAGCTGTGTTTGTATATCATCATTTAGCATTAATTTATTTCAATATATTTGTTTCTTTGACTATTACGTAGACATTGTAGAATATATTAACATCTTTAAAAAATACATTCTTCCCTTTTTCATTGACTTTTCCCTTTGATTGACTTATTTTAATGAAATTAATGATGGGAATGTAATCTGCTGTATTTCTAGTTGCTTTTGTTTCTGTATCTTAAACTTTTTGTTCAATACTTCATTCTATTTTCTTTTCTTTTGCCATGGAGTTCTAGTCTAATATAGGTTTTAATCCCTTTATAACTTTATTACTTCCATTATTATATTATTTCATGTTATTTTTTATTTCATTACTCCTTCTATTAGAATTGCAATTGCCATCAGAATTTAAATAGTAAAATCTGGCTTCAGTGGAGTGAATACTCCACTGAATCAGAGGAATTCTGATGCCAGCACACAGAAGCCTGAGGTAGGAGGAATGTGAGTTCAAAATCCCATCTCAAAACACACACACACACACACACACACACACACACACACAGAGAGAGAGAGAGAGAGAGAGAGAGAGAGAGAGAGAGAGAGAGAGAGAAAATAAATGAGAGAACCCAGTATAGTTTTCATAAATATCAATTTAAGTTCAATAATGTTCAAAACTTTTCTGCTACATAGTCTGATTTCATCTTTTTAACCCTTTAATGTAACTATAATTTAAACAATACATTTTATAATCATTGCTTTATAAACTTTTATTTTTTGTTGTCATTTTGTTTATAATCTTTATACTTGCTTTATTTATGTACTTGAACATACTTTTAATGACAATTTAATTAAACCAAATTTTGAGCTTGGATAGGCAGTTTTTTCCTGACTTTTCTGAAAGGGAAGCAATTCCCTGTTAAGTGCATTTTCTAAGTCCATATTTGTCTTACTCTCTTTCAGAAGACCCGAGCTTGGTTTGCAATACCCATATTGGACAGCTCACAAACTTCTTGTAACTTCAGCTCTGGGATGTAATACCTTCTTCTGAACTCTGCAGGCAACTGTATACATGTTCATAGACAAACACAGATACACAAAATTAAAAGACAAAAATAATTACTTAAGAAGTTTTCATTTTAATTATGCATGTGTGTGTGTTTCTGTGTAAGTGACAGAGGAGTTTAGAAAGTATATTCAATTCCACTGGAACTAGAGTTAATATAGGTGGTTGTCAGATGCGCAACATGAATCCCGGAAACCAAGCTCTAAACGTACTTGCTCTTAATCCCTAAATCAATCATTCCTCTAGCCCCAATGAAAGTAATGTTTTATGAAAGACAAAGTGAAATATACAAGCAAGCAAACAAACAAATGACCAAAAATTCCTGCTGTGTTTTTCCACCAACTGAAGAACTTCCAAAGTAAAAAAACAATGCAGTACTGTTTTTAGGGCAAACCCTCTCCCACCCCTACCCTGCCTTCTAATAGCACAGTTGACAGCATGTTACAGGTACTCAGTTCATGTTAATGAACTTAGGGTTCAGTTAATGAACCCTAAGCATTATTCTCTTAGAATCTCAGAGTTCTCACAGGCATGAAATTGTTAAATCACAGCTATACATGTTGGTTTTCTCTTTGGGTACTTTAAGTCCTAAACTTTTCACGGATGCATTTCAACAGAAAGGAAAGGAAGGAAATATAATCTCCACTCTTCAATAGAGGGATGCATGCGTAGAGGAATGCCTCAGAAGACTGAAAGCTGTGATCCAAAGTCATTACCTTAGGAGGAGTATGATGGACTCAGAGAAACAAATGCCATATCTTCCTCTCGTGTGTAGAATACATATTTAAACTTATATACACAGTCAAATACATAAATACACACTGATACACACTGTGTGTATATGGTGCATACATTTATGAGTGTGTGTGAGAGAGAAAGAAACAGAAAAAGAGAAAGAGAGAGAGGGGGGGAGAGAGAGAGAAAACTAGAAAGGTGATAATCAGACAGAAGAAAAAACCTTAAGGGAAAAGAATAGAATAACATGATACATGTTATATAAAATCAGAAGAGGAGGCTGACTTGCAAGAAGTGATACTAGGAACTCATATTATATTTGATATTAGGAACTCATATGTAGGTGGGAGAGAAGCAGTTTCACAAAGTTGTCTTTTGCTCATGCACACACAAAGAAATATATAAGTAAATATATTTAAAAGGTAGAATGGAACCATCTAGAAAGATAGAAATCAGCCAAAGACATGAAGGAGGCCATGGTATAAAGCAGTGGAAGTATGGATCAGAGCAAAGTTTTGAGGTCATATACACACATACATATGCAAATACCATGAAGAAACATATTAGCTTATAAGAAGACAAATAATAGTCAGGCATGCTCAAGGTAAAGAAGTTCACCCAACTTATCAGTGTTAAAATCACTTCAGTGCCATGAAAGATAAACATACTTGGTGAGTGGTAGGAGTTGACAAAAGTTCCAGCTATCTGGAAGCACACCCGCAGGTCTTTCTTAAGAGAAATAGATCCTGGTAGGTACCATCTCAGTTTCTACTGCTATTGGAAATAATCACTACACCATTCTCATCCACTGCTCTGGATGATAAAGTACAAAAATATAACAGGAGCAGTCATGTAGAGAGTGAGGGTCATGTCCTCCTCAGACTACATATTGTATGAAAGAAACAAAAATTCTGCTGTTTTTTCCACTAATACATCATAGGAAATGACTGAGCCAATGTAATCATGGTTTCTGGATAATGGTGCTGTTATTGTTCAGGTCTTAGTTCAGGGTGAGTAGATGTTCCGGAGCCTCAAGTTCCACAAAAGACAATTTCACCTTCAACAAATATGTTAATACTAAAAACAATGACAGTTTACTAAGACAGAGAAAGACTCTTCCAAGTATCAGAGAGAGCTAATGAGTTGGGGAGAGACATGCCTGCCTGGTGTCATTAACAAAAGAATTTAAAAAATGGGTCAGAAGGAAACACCAGAATAATTTTACTAGAATAATTAGAGAGGTTAGCAATAATAAAGTCAAACTGCATATCCTGGTGGTCTTCAGGAGAAAGATATATGGAGAAAATGTCAGCCAGACCCTTTAACTTATCCATGGAGGTCAGAGAAAATAAAAATGTCCAGAGTGCCAGGAAGAACATGCTTAGCAGTGTCCTAAGGCAAACTTAAGTTCAGACGGTCCCTGACTCCAGGCCCTTCTTTTCCAAGGCAATGAATTGTACCAGGCACCCATGGTTAAAAGTAGGAATGGGAGCTGATATTTTAAAAGGTAAAATCACTCCAAAGAATGGATGTGGGATGATTGGATGAGGAAAGAAAGCAAAAACTCAAAAAGCACTCAGCCAGATAGGAGAACATGGCCCATCTCTTCCATTTATGTCAGGAGTGTCTCCCCACTCCTAGCATGCTGTCTTCCTTAGATGAACTCAGGCAAGGAAGGCATTCAGTTGTGCTCTTTAAATTGGCTTCTTTCAAAGATTGATCTTGATATTTATCTACTCTCCCTTCACTAATACTTTGGTTGCCAGCCACCCATCGAACACTCTGACTTGATTTCTGCACAGCCATTGGTTTCTGGCTGTTGTTCTTTGGACTATTATTTAGTAATCTACAGACATACCTAAACTTAATCTACATTTTCTGTATTCCCAGAAATTGGTAGCCTTTGAGTTCCCTGATAGTTTTCTTTCTTTCTCTCTTTCTCTCTTTCTCTCTGTCTCTCTGTCTCTGTCTCTCTGTCTCTCTGTCTCTCTGCCTCTCTCTCTCTCTCTCTCTCTCTCTCTCTCTCTCTCTCTCTTTCTTTCTTTCTTTCTTTCTTTCTTTCTTTCTTTCTTCCTTTCTTATTCCCAAACATGGGATTTTGGGAACTATATCTGGGTATGCATAGCTAATTGTCAGCCTTTGGTGAGGTTACATTAATTGTCCTTTTCCAAGGTGACCTGTCCACAAAGGTATACTTTTAAACGTCACATATCTTCTGAAGCATCCTTAGCCTTCTCTCTTGCTGTGCATCTCCTCCAGTTCAGGCAGAGAGAAGTAAATGGTTCCCTGTTTTCAAATTCTTTACTGAGATGTTGCCTGTGAGAGCAGCTTGAAGATCCTAAGGTGTACTTTGGAGCTTTTCAAAGTCTCCATGGCAGTCTGCTTCTTTAAGGTTTTCTTACTGAGTTCCTTGCCAAGCTCTTGTTGGCTGCAATTGAAATCACAACCCTCAGCAGCTAAGTGGCTGCCAGAAGTTTGTTATAGTTTTAATAAAACCCTTGAGTCAGCTTCCTAGCCCCACTGAACCCTGAGTTAGATTAAATTGCCCTCACATTATGTGAATAAAGATTTGCTAAGGGAAATGTGAATTTAGACAAAATGTCAACCATACCCTCATGTCAGTACTTTGAAAGATGCACCAGAGCCCTGAAAGTTTTCATTGCCTACAAGTCTGCTGCTTTCTGGCGAAGGGAAGATTGAACAACTGCAGTTGGGGAGGATGTAGCAAGACACCTTAGGATAATTACTTTCATTCTAAAGCAGCCAGTTGCTGCAGGTTGGCCATATTCTGATGTTTGAGAGGTAGAATAAACATGGCTAGTCCCTCATTCTTAGATTTCAGAAATAACTTCCTGCTTACTTGGCTCTTGCTTTGGGGATTTCTTTCTCCCCACTTTCTGGAATAGTGTGCTAGCTCACTGTTTTACTCCCTAGACACAACATATCCTCTTGTCTCAGCCTCCAGGGCCTATAGAAGGGCAGACTCTCCTACCTCTGTTGGCACTTTGATGTTAGCTTTTTTGAGTATTGAACAATGAATGACAGTTGTCTGAAAAAGCAATACCTCCCACTACACCTTCTGCAAGGCAGCTGTCTGTTTGGAATTTCTGTTTGTGGACAGGGTGGAATGTAGTACTAAAATCTAATAACAATTTACCTCTGTCTACCTTCAGCCTTCTTGACCATTCCTTGACCAGCACTGTGTCTGACCTAACATCTGTGAGATTAACAGATTAAGTGATCACTAGCTCCCACCAATGAAAGGACTAAGAATGTAATCTGTTAGCATTTGAGGCCTAGAGATTTCTCAGTCTTGCTGTATCTAACGTATCTGATGGTTTTACCAGTGTGTTTAGAAAATAACTTGATTTATGACTTTCTCTTTGTCTCTCTCTGTCTTTGTCTCTCTTTCTCACCCACATACACATATATATGCGTATGTGTATATGTATATGCGTATGTATATGTATATAATATATATGTATGTGTATGTGTGTGTATGTGTATGTATATGTATATATGTGTATGATGACTATAATATATATATATGTATATATATACATACATATACATATATATATATATATTATATATATATTACTCATTTTTTTCTAGCTCTGTTATCCTCTTTGAGTTGAGGTGCCAGTATGTGTGTGCCAAAAGAACTCAGGTGTTTAGGAATTCTAGACAAATCTCCTACCACTAAACTGCCTCCTCTGTTGTGATTCTGTTACTGGCAGGGGGTCTTGAAAGTGTCCTGTGAAGGTGCTTTGATAAGGTTCTTTGTGTCTGAAACAATAAATTGGTCAATTCATGGGATTTTTAAAATATATTTGATTTTTTAATTTATATTTATTCATCTACACCTCAAACACTGCCCACCCCTCTGGTCCCCTCATCACAGAGTTTCTTCTCTATCCTCCTCTTCTCACAGACTGAGAGAACCATGTTTGTTTCAGTGATAACGTAAGAACTAAATGTGCATCTAGAGTTGTATAAATTTGTTCCTTTTGCAGTTTCACTTTATTATGTATGTGAATGTATGTGTATGTGGGCAACTGTGTGCCACAGGATGTACGTAGAAGTCAGAGGGCAACTTTGGAAGTGTGTTCTTGTAAGAACTAAATGTGAGATTTTCAGGTCTTGGAATTCACTGCCCTGGGATGCATTCTGCATTCCGGGAGGAGTACATTATTCCTGAGTCAGAGGACACTTGCTGGATTAACATTCAGAAGAGGAATAGAGAGGCTCATTAGCATTCCTCAAACCACAAGGAAGAGAACCCACCTAAGGGTGGAAGGCCCAGAGCACAGAGACACATTCCAGGATGGGAGATGGTCAGGAAGAAAGTTATGTGTGAATCTGAGTCATCTATAGACCAGACCTGAGAAGGTCAGCCTTTAGGGTCCTTTGTGGTTTCCCTCATGTACTCTATATAAAAACAGCTCCCAGTTTTTGTTGTGGCCTCTCTTGCCAGCTTGTGAGAGAGTCCTGGTGCACCAGTATTATTAAACCTAATGTTGTTGCAGCGAATCCTCTGTCTGTGTGTGATTCTGGCGGAACGCGTCCCCTGGTTTGGATCTTAGAAACCTACATTCCAACAATAATATTTTGTTGAGATGAATCTATTTTCATATGCTCAGAAGAACATATTGGGCATAGATTCTAGTTAGTTTCAGTTATTAAGCAATGTCTATAAATACAGTGTGACTGAATTTTGACTATCAGCAGTTGGGACGAGTATGTTTCTTTTACTCACGCTGTACATGTTTATAGTTCAGGCTACTTGATTAGTGCATTGACTTTTATTTCTTTTCCAATGTTGAGGATGAAAGTCAGAGGCCCATAATACCAAGAAAGGCTCTTTCCCTCAACTGTGTGTATACGTGCAAGTGCACTTACAGGTCAGTGGTTGGCATCAGATGTATTCCTCCTTTTCTTTCTACTACATATATTGAGGTAAAGCTTCACACTTGTGCCCAATTCAGCTTGTCTAGCTAATAATCAGCTTGGTACAAGGATCCCTTGTCTCTTTGTCAGGATTTCTGGTATTACAGGCAAACCTGGTCACCATTCGCATAGGATCTGGAGTTCTGACCTCTGGTTCTCACACTTGCAGAATATGCATTTTACTCCAGTCTTTTCTGCTCTTTTCCTAGGAAGACTGTGAAGCACTTCCCCTAAATGACATTGAGGTTGATGTTCCTGCCGCCTCAATCACTTTGCTCATGTTAAATTTGTTCAATTCAGCCTCCCACATAAGCTTAGCTAGTAATACATGTATAACTAATTTTTCTATCATTTTAATGGCAAAAATGGCAATAAAGAATTTTTAGTCAGTCCTGAAACGTTCTAGGGAATTACCTTTCACAGATGATTAGTTGTGTAGCTCCTTTGACTGAGTCATCATTTTATCTGAGGGGAGCACATATTGTGAACAGCCATTCTGAACGATTCTTCTTCTTTTTTTTCCCCACTACAGAAGGCGTAGGCTTCTACAAGACAGGTTTTACTAAGAATGTTTCCAAAGTTAAGGTTTATCAGCCATGAAACAGAGCATTTGCAAAATTAATAGGTAAATTAGTGAAGAAAAACAGGCCATTAGATCTACTGCTATGGTTTACAGTCTGTGATGGGAAAGTTAGCCAAAGTGAAGGGTGGAAGCCAAAGTTTCCTGAAATGACAAGAACTATCATCTGTGGTGGAGGTTGTGGTCATTCAAATAGAAATGGAGAAGAACTATTACAGTGTGCTGTCTAAACCACACTCACTGGAGATGTGCTTTGAGCTTAAAGACAGAACAAGATATGTCAGTTACTGATTATGTGCAAATATGGTAAGGAAAAAAAATGCCTGAGCTTGTTTACTTTCACTATTTTATTGTTATATTTAAACAGGTTATTTATCATGTATTTGGTCTATCAGTGTATATTCACATGTGTATAAGGGTGCAAGTATGTGTGTGTGCGTGTGTGTGTGTGTGCGCGAGTGTAGGCAATAGGTTGATGTTCAATGTTTTTTTCAATTGCTCTTATATTGAGACTGAGACTCTCATTGAACATATTGCTCAAGAACTGTCTAAACTGAGAGACCAGATGCCTCAAGGGTCCACCTATCTCAGCTCTGTTTACCCAGATTTTGGCAAATTAATGTCTTCATTCTTGCATAGCAAGTACTGTTCCCATGAAGCCTTATTCCCAGCCTTTTTACTAACCATTTCTTTCTGTGTTCAAAGCCTTTCTAGTGAGCCCTTCCCATGTTGAAGTATTAGCCAGCCAAGGCTCTGGCTCTGCCCTTGTTCTTTCTAATTATGTGGATAAGAAGTAGCAATGTTGCTGCCCGAAAGTCTGTTGACCATATTGGTATAAAGCAAGTTCAGACCACCAAATAGATTATTTGATAATGTATACAGACCTCAAAAAGTTTGTTATGCTTAATTATATGGCATGCAAAATAAAGGTAATTCCAGCTTGTGGGTGACTTTTAATTAGGAATATAAAGAGGAAAACAGGATAAGCAATGCTAATCACAGATAATTTTAAATGAATCTTGTAGGTAGTTGGCTGGAAACGCAGCAGAGAGTGTTCCTCCAGGGTGAAGTTAGGCACAGCTGCTGTGCTCCATGGTTCCTCATGGCACAGCTACAATGACACGAGAAATTCCATGAGTTTTTACAGGCTTTAATGTGATGGCAGATGGTGGATGGATCTGGATGCACCCCCCTGAAACCCAAGGCAGACCTGAGTTAAATAGGGAAGGAGAGAAGGGGGGTGCTGGGGAAAAATGTTTAATTGGCTCCACCCTCTAGCCTTCAGTTTCCTCATTAGTATGTAAATCTCTCTAGGGCCTGAGGCCTGTTCCTCATGACTCATGGCCATAGACCTCTCTGTGGGAGTGCTTGTGGAGGGCTGAAGCTAAAGGAAAAGAGCCAGGACCCAGGAGCAGAGCCGAACTCCTGCCATCCAATAATGGTCCAGGGTTCCAAGCTCATGCTCGACCAAGCACCCAGCTGCTGCTCATAGTCCACTGCCTCACAGTTACAACACTAGCTATTTGTCCAGAAGACCTGAATTTGATGCATAGCACACATGTCAGGCCATTCACAAATGCCTGTAACTCCAGCTCAGGTGTTCTGGTGTTCTCTTTGCCCCGTGAAGACACCTGTACTTAAACACACCTACCTTCACACAAACACATACACAAACAAAAGCAAAATTAAATCTTAAAAGTACAAACATTGTTCTAGGCTCTTATTACCACACAAACACTTCACATCTATTACAGAGATCATAGCTCTATTTGAATAGATTTTATAACTAGCCTCTGAGGTATTCAGTCATCTGGTTATTACAGCCTGAAAGCCTCTTGATCTTCAAAATGTAAATTTGTTGTGAGTCCATGCACTCCTTGATGAAACTGCTTTTGGATCTTTTCTATTTCCAGCTACCAAAGTCCATTAGAGTGGGCTCTATCTCCCTGTCTTGCCTTTCTTGCTCTATCGGAAGCTATGTTGAAGAAATACTGAAAATGGCTGTACTGATTCTACTTCATTTTTTACATCCACATCGATCATCACAATCACCTATAGAAATACTTGTATCAAAGGTTAAGGCAGCTGATAAAATTTCCTCCTTGTAAGTTAGGTTATGAGTCTGAGTAGCCAGCATCTTTACAGTGAAAGGAAAGTACTTACGAAGGATCTTTGTGATGGCTTCAGATTGCTGAAATGATTTTACCATCAAAAATAGTTTATGTCATTCATACCTAAATCACTAAAACTTTAAATCTGTTCAATTTTAATAGTATGAATTGCACTGCTTATAGCTGTGATTTTTAAAAAATTGAGTGCAATTCATTATCTAGGTAGTTTTCTTATCAAGTTTGTCTATGGTTAATGCCTTTAAAACATATGGAGACACATTGAATGTGTGTGTGTGTGTGTGTGTGTGTGTGTGTGTGCATGTGTTATTGAGTGTTTCTATGATCAACAGTGAAAAGTGCCTTAGATAAAATACTGAGTTCCTAAGCAAGGTAGGTAACCTCAGAAAACTCATGCAATATTTCTTTGAGTTCATGATTCATTGTTCTTATCATGTGCAGGTTTGCATGCATGTATGTGTGTGACTATGTACATGTGGGTCCCAGAGGTCAACAGAAGCCACCATCCCTCAAGATGTGGTCCATTTTGATTTTTGAGACAGATGCTCACATTGGCCTGGGACACTCTGATTTGGATTATTTATCTGGCCGTTAAGCCTCAGGGTTCTGCCTGATTCCTTTTCTCCAAAACTTGGGATTTAAGCCTATCCCACCACTTTTTGGCTCTTAACATGAATTTTAAAAATAACATTCATGTTAGAGAAAATGGTTTACTCTCTGAGCCATTTCCCCACTCCCTGTTCTGTTTGTTTTTTAAATCTAATTATTTGCTTTTCACTCATTTAAATTTCACAGTTTCCTGAAGATCTGACAGCTGTTTTTGGAGTTGTATGGAGCATTATAATGTAGAGTTGGGGATTTAAATCTTGGCTTATTACATTATACACTTTTCCTTCTTAATTCTCTTAATTCTTTAATTCTTTCCATAGGTACTGGACTTTCTTACTTTCTGGAGTAGGAGGAAGAGCTAATTCGATCTTTTTGTTCATTGATGGCTTAATTTGTGAAAAACTCTTAACTAGGTAATCCCACATGTAGAAAGTTACACAGATATTAAATACAGTACCTGCCCTACAAAATTTTGATGTTACAGCCCCATAAAAATGGTGGACCTTATTAGAAATGTGTCTTATGAAGTAGTGATAACTAATTTCATTCATTAACATGATGGTGGGCTATACTGGCAGCTCTGGTCCCTATCAATCACAGAGTCATGAAGATGAACAATGGTCACTATATACTGTATTGTGTAGCTGGTGAGTGTGTTGCAGATTAGGGAAGTCAAATGTCACATCTTCCTTAAGATATTTTGAAGTTTCCAAGGGTTTCTCTAGACCTCAGATTTTGGCATATCTGTATGTAGAGACTAACTGTCTTCTTAAGCCAAACTGTTTGTACATATGGAAGGGATGGATAAGGGATGTGTTTTCATAGACAGGCTCAGGGTTGAACTTTGCAGAGGATGTAGTGAGCAAAGTGTTTTACTGGCAAGAGTGAATTCCTAAATTTGATCCTGAAAATCCATGTTTTAAATAAACATGTGTTGCTAGTGTATAAATATAATTCCAGTGCTGCAGAGACACAGATGAGTGGTTTGTATGAGTTGCTTGCTATATAACTTAGCTTAATTAATGACATTCAATCCAATAAAAGACATTGTCTTACGAATAAAGCAACAGAGAGATGACACTTGATATTGACCTCTGGTCTCAACATGTATCACAGGAACTTGCATGTGCACACATATAAAAAGCACAGACAAATACAGACACACACACAAACACACACACACACATAAATATATAGAGAGACAGAGAGAGAGAGAAAGAGAGAGAGAGAGAGAGAGAGAGAGAGAGAGAGAGAAATTTGAAGTGGCATTTAAACACTGGAAGGCTAGAAGTAATTTAGTTTTGAGGAAGGTAAGTGGAAATGGCAGAAGAACATATAGGGGAAAGAATAAGATTTAGTGAGTTGGTCAATATTCTCTAAATATGAGCCTCTGCAAAGGAGAGCACCTGGAACCACTTAGGAATAGAGAAGAAGGAGTGAGGGGAGCAATTTTTTTGTGTTGCAGATATGCCGCCCCAATTACTATCACAACATGTCAGATGTGGGATGTGGTTACCTCAGATATTCCCATCCCTCTGTCACCTGACCACACACTTTTAAGAAGCTTTAAATATAGCTATATAAAGGACCATCCAGCAAGATCCAGTTGACCCTATAGAGTTGTGAAAAATAACAAATCAGTTCTCTAATCCTGCAATGGTCTTTGGCTAGTTTATTTCAAAGAGATAGATCAGCAAGATGCTTGGATCTAATCTGTACAAACACGTAGATATTACGCATCCATCAGGATTTAGGAGTCATTTGCTACTTCTTTACTTCTGGATATAACTTTTAAGTGATTGTGTAAAATTCCAAGTAAATTCTTCCTATCAGGAATATCCATTACAACTCTGTTCTGGTAGATGTGTTCCGTAGGCACAATCTCATGTGAAGGTTGACATTGGCATACAGACAATCCAAAATGAGACTTGTTATTTTCTAGATGGTATGGCTTCAGTAAGAATGAGAAATTTTCAGAGTCATTCTAACACTTTAAATCCTTGTTTCTCAAATCATGGCATTCAGGCTAATTGATTTTCCTGTTACTGTGATAAAACACTTTTGAAAAAGCATCTTCAGGAAGGAAGAATATCTCTGCCTATCATGACAGGGAAAATATAAAGTAGGAGTGTGAGACAAATAATCACAATACACTTATAGTAAGAAAGCAGACAGAGATGGGTGCTGGTACTCAGCTTACTTCCTCCTATGTATTCAGTGCCAGACCCCAGTCCACAGAATGGTGCCTCCTATATTTAGTATTAGTTTTTCTACTTCAAGAATCTAATCTCAAAACTCCCTCAAAGACACACAAGAATATTTTGTCTCATAGCATTTCTGTATCCCATCAGGTTGCTGTTAGAGAGAATTCACCACAGAATGTATGACAAGGCCCTTGTTAATACCATCCCACCCCAACTCTTCTGTCTGACAGTCTCTCGAATGACATTATCCAGACCTTGTTCATGTGGTAGAAAGCCAACCCCACTATGTAGCTTTTCATCAGATGATGGTTCAGGTTATCTTCTAGGATGTAGGCAGCACTGCCATGCTTTGCTCAACATTCATGAAGCATTTCATTCTGCATGCTTAGAATTCCTTAACACATGCCAGGATCCATAAGCATGACCTTGGTATTTTATGCTGTGAAGCAAAGTGTGGGTTTTGGAAGCTTTCTTATGGTTCACAGATTTCCTTTAGATCCAGAATTGTATCATTTTCTTAAGTTCTTCTCTTGAGAACTTAGAGAATACTGATGTGATAGGTGATTGGTAAACATTAGATGCAATTTCTGTATTCAGAAATGTTTGTACTTTCTGTGTATACAGAGAGCAGACATGCCTGCAGTGGGAGGCAAGAAGATGTGATCTAACTATAGCATGTAAAAAAGAACAAGTAGTTGTTTCTATTTTGTGTCAATACTATTTTCCAGAAAATCTCCCAATTGTAATGATTGCAGAAACATCATTTCTAACTTTCAGCAGCCATGTACATAGGGTACCAGTATCAGAACACTGACAGGCACTGAATCTCCTTAGTAAATGAAATTTAGTCTCTTGCTGTGATTTGTTTTGCTAGTTACAATGAGGTAGGCATTTACTAAGCTAAACAACTCAAACAAGAATTTCTTCAAATATAATTTATAGGTATAATTAACTCAGAATGGATGGGTTCTAAATTTGTAAATTTGCTGTATTCCTAACAAAAACTCTGCATTTTCAGGGTCACATGTTTTCTAAACTTATTGTTTGTATTATAGATGCTGCAGGAAATATTACAATCCATAAGACATCCTTGACCAACGTCTTTCCACAGATCTCAGTCTTAATATTGTTCTCACCACCAACTACAACCTACAACATTCTCTGTCTCATATTCTCCCTCTCACATTGTCTCTCTCTTTTTCCTTCTCTTGATCTCTAACTCTGGTGTGTTTCTGAATCTGTGTGTGTAGTGTGTACAGTCACCTATGCTTGTATATAGGCTAAATCAGTCAATCTTAGGTTTTTTTTTTCAATAGTACTCTACCTTATTTCTTAAAACAGGGCCTCTCCCTGAACTCTATCAGATATATTGTCGTGCCAGTGAATCCCACATGGTCCTCCTGTCTCTCATCCTCATGCTAGACCTATGATTTGAGTGCTAGGGAGCCAAACTCCAATCTCCATGCTTGTGCAGGAATACTTAACCCAATGAGCTGTTTTCCTAGTCTCATCTAACTATTTACTTGATAGTTTTGAAGCATAGGTTCACTGTAATTCCTAATCTGATAGTGAGAGACTGATCTCAACTAATTCTTTTGATTGAGTCTACCTAGGAGCTTGGACTGTTGTGGTGATTTGCCATGACTGACTTTGTAGTTTGTTGAAATGTAACTGTTCCTAGGCCTTTGACAATGAGATTTTGAGACTACTGAAATGATTATATTTTTGTTAGCAAACATAATTCTAAGGAGATTTGAGAATCCCCAAGACTTTAGGTAGTCAAGTGTTTTGGCATAGATTGTATCCAGGAATCTTTATTTGGGCAGCCAGAATCAGGAAACAGACTATGAAAGGAGATAGATTGAATACCAGCGACTCAATTAGATTCAGGGTTCCCATGTCCAGCATTCTCAGGAAGTAAGATGAACATGCTAAATTTCAGGAAGAATTAAGTTTTCATTAGTTTTTAAGAAGGAAGTACAATGACTTAAATCAAAACAAGTAGCTGAAGCTTTGGGACATTGAAGTGAAAAATCAAGTTGCCCAAAAAGAAGGAAGGTCTCTGTGTAGGAGGAATGTTTCATGTTTGTATAGGAAGAGCTGTAAGACAGTAAGGGCCATACTTAAAAGGGAATCTCGAAAGGAAAATGAAGAATATAGAGTAGCATTGGCCTATTAAGCAAGCATATATTGTATATTGTCATAGCAGTAAGGAAAATGATTAAGATGATAATCAAGTGAAACCAATGCGGAATAAGTAGAAACCATACTTACATTTTCAAGTTTGATATTTTCCAGCTAGTGAAATCCATAACTGTTAAACAATTGAACATATCAAAGTTAATTACTGCAAGGAAAGATCATGGGTATCTCTTGTAGATAAGGTCAATTATCTTATATTAATCTAAAACACATTACAAATAATTCACTATGAAAAGTTAGCTGTAAAACATGGTAAAATAAGGAGGGAAACTAAGTTCAATAGTAATACTTATGTGTGAGGTGACAGAAGTGGAAAACAGAAGGATGATGGGTTTCATCCTTTATCACACTACACCTTTCTTTTTGAGACATTGTGTTCTCATTCAAACTAGAACTCAACAGTGCAGTTAAACTGTCCAGCAAGTTCTGGGAATCCATCCAATTTTCAGTCCTGATCACTGAGGTCACAGATTCAAGATTTTCCATGGTTTCTGGGGACCAAACTCAGCTTTCCCAGCAGACATTATTGACTAAGCCTTCCTTTCACCCCTAGATTCTGTTTTAAGGCACTAAGTACCTTAAATAGATTAAGTGGGAATTCCCTTAATCAGCACAATAACAGTGGGACACCTGCTCTCAGATTTTGCTGATTCAGAGAGAGCCAGGGGAGAAAGTAGTCATAGGTCAGATGAATTAAATGTAAGCAACTGACATTGTTCAATTGTTGGGAGAAGACCTCCTCACTAGCTTCTCCTGAATTAAAATATGTATTGGCTCCATATCACCGTTCACACATCCAGGTTTATTCGCACTGTATTTATCTGTCCTCTTGCTCTGTGGCTGAAGGTGCCTATAACTCCATTGCCTGGAACCATTACAGAGTATCACATTTAATTGTTGGAAACCTAAGAGGAAAATATCAGACTTGAAAATGTAAGTATGGTTTCTACTTACTCAGCATTGGTTTCCTATGATTATCATCTTAATCATTTTCCTCACTGCTGTGACAATATACAAGGCAAAACATCTCAAAAAGGGGTTGATATAACTGGTAGATTTAAGAGTCTACCATGGCACGAAAGGCATGGAAGTCAGAGCACAAGGCAGTAGATTACATTACATCTACTGTCGGGAAGCAGAGATGGAAGGTACTCAGCTTGCTTTCTCATTTTTATTCACTTCAGCACTTCAGGCCATGAGATGGTGCTGCCCACATTCTTGCATTGTAGGTCTTCCACTCAATTAACCTAATGCAAAAATCTCCTCACAGACACAGCAATGTCATTCATGGTGATTACAGATAATATTATGTTAACAATCAAGATTGATGTTAGAAAAGGATTCATCTAAAGTTAAGGATCACCTATATGAGTGTTGTTAAGAATTAATGTGTGAGGGTTGATACATACAAAAATCAAGAGCGTATGTATGATTTGATGTTGTAATGTGGTGTGTTATGGTGTGTTGAGAGTCACTTTATGCACCATTTCCTTTTGTTTCCAAGGAGAATCTGAGAATGAACTGCTTGGAAGCCAGGGCAGAGATCTGGTGGTCTCAGAAGAATTGGTCAGGTGATGAATGAAGTCTTTCTGTATTTATCCTCTTTTACTTATTCTCAGCCCTTTCTGGACATCCCTCAAAGTGGTATCTGGCTGCTGCTTTGTACCAGATAGATTATTTCCATGACCCATGAATCTTGTGAATTATGAAATTATTTATAGATGCATTTTGTTTCATGGGAAGGAGGTATTTTGACATGATGGCAAGAATGTGAGCTTCTAAAACCACCCAGATATAAATTTGCATTCCATGGTCACCATTTACTGATGATGTCTGAAGCTACAAAAGGAGCATTTATAATATCCTCTTCTTATTTTTTTTGCAAGCTATTTTTTGTCTGTCTCTGTCTCTGTCTCTCTCTCTCTGGCATGTGTACTTGCAGGTGCATGCAAATACTTTTCTTATAAATTTACTGATAGGAAGTATGTAATTTACAGGTGATATATATATATATATATATATATATATATATATATATATATTTCCCTTTCTGTAGACTGAATGAAGTTAGTTCATGTTAAGATTGATGTTGTAGTAGCCTACTCTGGTTTTTATGTACTTAGGTTATTCTCCCAAACAATTATTGAGCTTGTAGATACGAGAAAGCTAATGCATCCATAACCTAGACTTCACTGTCTTACATTCCTGTTGTATTATTTGTTTTTTTTTTGTTTTTTATTCATTCTGTTTTTAAAATATTATTTTTTATGCATATAAGTACACCACCATTGCTCTCTTCAGACACCACAAAAGAGGGCACCAGACCCCATTACAGATGGTTGTGAGCCACCATGTGGTTGCTGGGAATTTAACTCAGGACCTCTGGAAGAGCAGTTAGTGCTCTTAACTGCTCTGAGCCAGCCCATTAATTCTTTTTCATATATTATATTCTGACTGTAGTTTCTCCTTCTTCCTCTCCTCTCAGTCCATCCTCATTCTCTCCTTGCTGTTTTATTTGTATATTATAATGACCTGTATATCTTTGTTATATGCCAAACACATTAAACATTAATTTGTTTTCTATGTTATTATATGTACATTTACTCATTAATTCATTCATTTGAATGATTAAGCATAAATAAAATCATGTGATATTTGTATGTGTGTAGGTTCTACAGAGAGATGATTAGACAAATTATCCCCTTTCCCCAGAAGAAAAATTTGATTAGGAGAGTTACTAGAATCTTCTCACAAATAGCCATAATAGAGCCCTGGGCAAAGGAAGAGATAGAAGCAGCAGAGAGAGAGAGAGAGGGAGAGGGAGAGAGAGAGAGAGAGAGACAGAGAGAGAGAGACAGAGAGAGACAGAGAGAGACAGAGAGAGACAGAGAGAGACAGAGAGGAGAGAACACAAGGGAAAATGTTGAGAACCGCTCTGCCCCACACTTGGGGGCCAAAATATCACGGATCGCTCTATCAATATTGGAACCAGCACTGCCAAAAGCCTTGGGGGCTAAATTGTTAGAGCCCGCACTGCCCCAGGCTGCTCCAGTCCTTGGGTCAGGGTTCAACAAGAGAGAAAGTGAGGACGGTCGGGAGGAATGGAGACCAGACAAAGTGTGATTCAATCCCGCTTATTCTTCAGTTTCTCTTCCTAGTCCAAGTCCCAATTCTTGAGTTCCTAGTCCCTAGTTCCTAGTCTCAAGTCTCAGGTCCTGATCCTAGTTCCAGCTGTAATAAGTTTCAAGTCCTTATCCTAATTCCAGCTGCTAGTCTCTTTACTGATTCCAAGTTTCTCCTCCAAGTCTCAAGTTCAAGTAACCTTCTTTCAAGTCCAAGTGTCCAATTTCTAGTTCTCTTTCCAAGTCTTGAGTTTCTAATTCCTAGCTGCCTTTCTTGAGTCTCAAGTGCCTATCAAGTACAAGTGTCTGATCCAAGTGTCTAGTCCAAGTCTCAAGTGCCTACTCCCAAGTGCCTAATTCTCTGTTGTTTTCTTCTATCTGCCTCTCACCTTTTATGTCTCACTTCTAAGTCACGAATTTTAGTCATGCCCTTATATCATGCCTTTAAGTCTTGCTCCTAAATTTGATCTCTAAGTCAAGCCCTTAAGTCACACATCTTTAAGTCTCACACACCCAAGGAAAAAACCTGCGTATCTAAAACAAGATGTTATCAGAGTGTGCTCAGCTGTTGTAGGCTATTGTAAACAAGTCTCTTGTCAGGGTATATGGTTCAAGATGGCTGCAAGGATGATAGTCGCCTTCTGTCGTCTCCCCACGGGAGAAAAAATGAGAGAGAGGAAATTGTTCAGTTTCTGAACAAACATTTTCTGACTTACATATGTAAAACAGGGAGTTTCACACACTTTGTTGTTGGCCATCTGGAAGTCATTAAACCAAGTAGACTATAGGCAAAATGGTAAAACTATAATTAAATGTTGTCTTGGGGTTGAACATATGGCTAGATTGTCTACAAAAAGTAAGAGAGATTACAAGGCAATAATAACTTCTGGAAGCTATGTCTTGAGAGCAAGAGAAAATGCATCTTTGTGTTGTACATTACTGGAAGAGAGATGATGGGTGACACATGGCAATCTATTAGATTTAAATTATACAATATGATTTGGGTAGTCCAACAATGGCTGCCTCACACTGGAAAGGCCAAGAATCTAATAATTTTTCAGTCTACAAAGCAGGAGATCTCAGAATTCCCAATTTGGCATCAAAAGCCTAGAGTACTCCTGGAAAAGTTAATCTACAGTCTACATTAGAATCACGGAGAAGTAGGTCCTAACATAAATACAGGAGTGTGTAGCAATTAGATAGATGAACTTGGCAGTGAGAATGGGGGCAAGCATGTAAAAAGACAAATTCTTTCTTCTCATTTCTTTTATCTGGGCTGCCTACATAAGGTACTACACACATTTTGCATTGGTTTTCCTGCTTCAAATAATCGGACAAGAATGTCTTTCAGAGGCATGTCTAGTGTTTTCCATTTTAATTGAAATGGAATTTCAACTAAATCCTGTCAAGTTGACAATCACAATTAGCCACTATAATTAATATATCCAGAAGTTGAATTACTGGGTCATCAATTAGTTCTCTGCTTGATTTACTTAGTGACATCTATTGTTTTCTGAATTATCAGTAGCAATCTGTATCTCCATACAATGGACAAGGGATTCCCTTTTGCCATATTCTTTGCAGGATTCACTGTGTTGTGATTGTTGTGCATTCTCTGTGTGTTGAAATGGGGAAGGGAGGCAGGGGAGAGTATCTAGTGTCCTGACCTATCAACTTTCATCTTTTTCTCTTGAGACAGACTCATTCTTTCATTCTTTACACCTGGAGCTAGGCTGATCTCCAATAAACACCATGATACCCTCCAAGGCACAGGGGTTATTGGCAGATGCCTATGCTTTTTTACTAACTGGGAACAATGGGTAGTTCATAAGCACATTTGTCACTACACCCAGGTAACATTTTACTTCTGTTCTGGAGTACCAGTCTGTATAGTGGGCACTGTCCACAGGCATCTGTGAGGATCAGTGGTTGAGTCAATGGCAGGCTGTGAGATGCAGCTGGCAGCCAGGGAGCAAGGCCAAAACTATCAAGCAGTAGCTGTTTGCAGTCTGGCTCACACACCTTGTTGGTTGGGCCTGATCGATGAGGTTCATTGATGAAAGCTTCAGAAGAGAAAACTGTTCCTTGGAGTATTACGGACACTCTTGTAAGAATTTTGATGAAATAACTCATGCACTTTATTCTTTGTGGATGGGACATTATCAACATTTGTGGGTGGTTTGGGATCTAGAGGGATATGCTTTTCATTGGCTTGGTCTGAGATGTTAGGGATGCCTCATCTGCATGTGAAAGAACTTAAGGTGTTGTTCCTATACAATTGATTGTCACAGTCTTTTCTCAATGGAATGTTGTGGTCAAATGTTCCAGGAAAGGAATCTGGTCAGGAGTTGATTTAGACATATAGTTTTCAATTACAAATTCCTTTTCTTGAATCTGCTTGACCTTACTAGGTTTTCTGACTGGTGATAAAATCCACTCCCCAATTCTTAGCCTTGAATTCAAGTTCCAATTCTTGTGCTGCAAGTGCTCCTACCCATTGGATGTCCCACAAGCTTCTACTGATATTAGGTTTATTCTACCTTCCATCTGAATGGATATTTCTAACACCAGTCTTCTCTTTCCATATTTTTAGTACATTTTTTTTCATCAAAACTCATTGAAACTTTGATTCTTCAGAGCTAATAAAAACCTCAGAACCAAATTTTTCTTCAGATAAGTCCTCATTTGCATTAAATAAGCTGTAGTTGAGGGATGCATGAAAATGATGTTTAGTTGAAACACTTCTATTCAGAAAATCATTTGGAAGTGAAAGTTGCCAGTATCCAATTAATAAGAAATTTATTAGCATCTCCTTTTCTTAGGAGTAAGGGTTTGTAGCTCAGACCCTGGACATTGTGCTTTCTATGAAGTGTTGTAACATATAGCTACAGGCATCATGTGTACCTTGTGAAATCTTTAAAAGGCTTCTACCCTAGAGCTGTATGCATATCAACAGAATCTCTTGTTGCTAGTGAGAGAATTCCCAGGCAACCCAGGCTTGAATATTACCTGTATTGCGAACTTTCCTCACTGCTGTGACAAAATATCTTCTAAGGAGCAAATTTAACAGGAGGAGAAAGTTAATTTTGTCTCATAGTTTGAAGTTATTGTCTATTGTGTCAGGAAGGACACCCGGGCAACTGGTCACATGTTTACACAGTCAGGAAGCAAGGAAAGATGAGTGCCTAAACTCAACCAGCTTTGTCCTTTCATACCATTCAAGACCTAAGACCAGGAATTTGTCATACCTTTCTTTAGAATAGATCTTTCCACTTTCATTAATTTAATTAGGACAGTTCCTTCCACGTGTACCTGAAGGCTTGGTAGGTGATTCCTGGTCCTGGAAATTAGCAGGAAGTATTGCCCACCATACATTCTTTACTTGTTGAGTATTCAGCTAGTAGAATTAATTGCTTTGGGAGCAGTAATGCCATTCTAGTCTTTTTAAGACTTTGTGAGTAAGAAATGCTGTCCTTTTGTGCCATACTGTATTTTCCTTTTATTGTATATTATATAATACTGGTGCAGTATGGCACATACTATCATACTGTATACCAGATACCATGACTGCTGAATTCACCTGCTTTATTTAGTCCAGTGAGACCTCTCAGCAGAACTGCAGAGGAACTGAAAAATTGCCTGACAAGCAAAGTCTGTCCTGTATTAATTTTGCACAGCTCTAAAAAAAAAAAAAGAGAGAGAATTCAAACAAAAATTTCCCTTATGTAAAAGCAGCTAATAGCAAGGGTGAACTTAAATTTAAGATGCTTGGCACAGATGGGACAAAGCATGAGGATCTGAGGATCTGCAGAAATGGAAAAGCATCACACACTTGGTGGCATGGGGATAGAATTGATTTGCCTTCTGTACTTCTCAGCTACCAGAACAAACTATTTTAAACCTATCTAAACTTTTGAAACATGAACATTTGATATACTTCTTTCAACCCATGAACATGAAAAGGTGTTTACATTATAATGTTAAATGTACCATCTATTCTCTTAGGATAAACATTTGTGCAGTTTGTTTATAGGTGGAAAAAAGTTTTTAATTTTTTTTTTTTTTGCTCATACATATCCATGTGAAGGGCTGGCTTCTCACCCTTCTTTCCTCCTTTCATCCCTCCCTTCCTTTAATTTTACTTTGAAAGAATCAAATTTTCCTGGGATATTTTCTCTTTGTAAATGTCACTTGGCAGGTCCATGCCCTACAGCATCAGCCAAGTCAGGATTGACATACTTTCATCCTTGTGCTCACAGAAGGAAGTTTATGTAATTTATCTCAGGTTTAGGTTGTTTTGAAGTGTTCTTTCAGGTTTGTGAAAGACTTGTCACAACCTCAGAAAGACTAGCCTTGAATTTTGAGACCTAGCACCCTTAATCTAGCTCAGTATGACAAACATTTTATTTTCTTGTTATGGCACAAAACCCAGAAGGCATAGATTTCTAGGAGTTGATTAGTTTACTTTTGCATTTATTATTAAGACAACAATGTGCAAGAATTAATTCTCTGCTGGGATTAATTCTCTAAGTATTGCCCTGAAAGAAAATTGATCTCAAGAGATAAATAAAGAACTAGAACTTCATCAGAATTGCAAATTCAAGTGTTTCTTCTCAGAGTCTAAATTTCTTCTTATTTTTTTTTAACCTGGGAAGATAAATCAGCTTCAAAAAGATGATTATTGTTGAAGTGTTTTTACATTTTTTCTCTTTTTCATGTTTTCCACAAACATCATTAAACAAATATAACATGTATGTGTGTTTGAAGAAAGAAGTGTGAAACTAATTATACCATTATTCTAGAAATATAGTATGAGGTTTTTGTAATTGATAATTATCAAAAAAAAATGACTTTTCAATTTTAGAAAGCCATGAAACAAACAATGTGAAAATCATTCAAACAACGTTTACACTGATCAGATATCAATGAATGAGTGAAACAGTATGGTCCTTACTTGTCTTATTTCTCTTTCACTTCTTTTTCTGTACTATGGGACTATGTCAGAGTGTGTCACAGTATAAATGATCAAGTCAAAACAACAAGATAATATTGCTTATGTTTTGGAAAGTAAATGACCAAAGTTGTGTCAGTTACATTTCTTGTTGCTTTGACAGAATACTTGTAAAAGTTACTGAAAGAAAGAAGGTGACTTACTTGTTCTTTCTGGTTCTGTGATAAGATACACCAACAAAAGCAACTAGAGAGAATTAGTTTATTGTGTGTAAAACTTCGAGATTACAGTTTGTCTTGGGAGAAAAGTCAAGTAAAAAGAGCTTGAAGGAGTTGTTCATTGCATCCATGGTCAAGAAGTAAAGATGGGTGGGTGCATGTCACTGCTCAGCTCCTTTCTCCACTGGTAGAAACAGTCCAGGATCCCAGCAGGGCATGGTGTCATCCAGAGTAGTCAGGTCTTCACCCTTCAGTTAACAAAGTCAAGAGAATGTCCCATAGACATTCCTGGAAGCTAGTCTTCCAGGTTATTCTACATTTTGTAAACTCTACATTTAATACTGCTCATCATAAACGGGCTTGTTTTTGACTATAGGAGATTATAATATGTCATGGTGGAGAAGGCACAGCAGCGGTATTATAAGACAACTGGTCACATTGCATAGATACCAGGAAATAAAGGGAGTTTTCACATATTAATCAGCACAATCCAGAAATATAATTGGATCCCTCAATATTCAGTTATTTTATTAATACGCTGCTGCTCCTAAAATTGTATTAGTGGTTATGTATGCTAAATGGTTCCTCTTGGCATATTATAGACATCAAGTGCTGTATCTATAGGAACCAGGTATGCAACATTTTCAGACCATGGTGACATCAAGGTGATATGAAACCACTGACTAAAGGAAATGAGATGGACTAAGTTAAGCTGAGGATTTTCCTGAATAGACTCACTAAACTCCCTGTCACAGAAAAGAAATGTTCTAGGCAGAAAAACTCTGACAAGTGACAAGATATCCTCAAGTTGTATATCTTTGTCAGATGAGCTGAATTACCTTAGTGAGGAGGTCTGAAAGCTGTAATCTTCAAAATCTGAAACATGTTATGACAACTAGAAAATTCTATATCTGATATCATAATCTGTAGCAGAAATGCTGGTGAAACTGACAGTATTACATAAAATTGACTTTAGGTCATATTCGTGAAGTGTAGGTGGAATGTAAATAAATACAATGTGCCTACATAGTTACTATCTCAAGGTATCTTATTACATATATATAAGCTTGTCAGAAAAAGAAAAAAAACTACCAGAAACTTATATATCACATTGAACTTAATTAAAAGTAGACCATGTTTTCTTCCTTTGAATTCACTGGGTTTGATTAGAAGGTATTTTGTTTCTGATGATTTACTTTCTTTGTGTGTGTGTGTGTGTGTGTGTGTGTGTGTGTGTGTGTGTCTCTCTGTGTGTGTGTGTGTGTGTGTGTGTGTGATCTTCAGATAACGATCACGTGACATTTACATGGAGTTAGTTGTTGAACCTCTTCATGTATTTGTGCTTGCTTCTGTGTAGCTGTGTGTATATGTCCACACACATGTATGTATGTATGTATGTATGTATGTATGTATGTATGTATGTATTTACTTGTATAGATTCACACATATAAGGAAGCTAGAGGTTGATGTCATGAGTCTTCTTCAATTCTTTTCCAGAATAATTTCTAAGTCAGAGGATCTCATTGAATCTGAAGATCACTGATTCACCTATAGGCCATAGTCACCACTCAGAAAATTCAATTTTTCATGTGGTCTCTGCTTCCTACATTGTGAATGCAGACATTTGTCTCTAAACATAGCTTTGTCTTTGGGTACTATAATTTAAGATACGGTCCTAAACTTGTGTATAAATCACTTTCCTGGCACATGCATCTCCTTCACTCCAATCCTCTAGCTGTTCAATTCCTTTGAAAATTTAGGGTTTATTTTTTCAGATATTAAATCTATATAGAAAAACTCTTTTCATAGGCTATATTAAAAAAAAGAAACAGTCTGATTGAATATTTAAATTGCCTCCTGTGATTATCAGCAAATAATTAAATTAAAAACCTGGCAAGCCAAGAATGAGTAAGATTCTGCACAGAGCCTAATACAGAAATGCATTGCTTTGGATAATACACATTCCATGATGGGTACGAAAGGCATTCTTGTCAGAATGACTTAAGACAGACTCAGTCTTGTTAATAAAATAAAAAAAAAAAAAAGAGGGAAACGTGGAGAGCCTTTAGGGCTGCTTGGCAAGAATCTGACATGGGCCAAGGACAAGGAAATGGGCTGCTTGACATGAATATGACATTGGCCAAGGGCAAGGAAGTAGGCTTCTGGCAGGAATCTGACATTAGGCTGGAACAAAGAAGTAATTTCAGGCAGAAATCTAAATTTTAGGCTAGATCAAGGAAATCGGCTTCAGACTTGAAAATGACTTTGGGCTAGGACAAGAAAGTGGGCTCAGATATTTTGGTTATCCTGATAAGCCCTTAAAAACAGTGATCATGGGAGTGTTCACATAATTGGGTTTAATGCCTTGCTTTTTCTTTAACTATTTGTGTTTATTGTCTTGCTTGTTCCTTGACTAATTGTATCTATTGTATTGCTAGACCCTCAACCTAGAACTCACCTTAATATATGCAGGTAATTAAAATGGTATAAAAGCAAAAAAAAAAAAAAAAAAAGAGGAGGGGTATGAGATGATGGTTCTAGGGAGAGGAAATGGGGAAATGGGAATGGGATGACATCTGAAATGTAAATAAATGAAATATCCAATAAAAAATAGCAAATAATAGTACAAATAAAGATTAAGTTTAATTATTAACTGAGTATGTATATAAAACTTTTAATTTTGTTTGATACAATAATTTTTTTCATAGTGAAAAAATCACAATCCTGATTTGTGAGTGCCTATGAACTTAAGAAACACACATATCACATACAAAAAGAACATCTGAAACAATGAATATGCTCTGTGTGGTACTAGAGAGGAAGAAGTCATTTATTTTGATTTCTGGTAAACAACAACAAAATCTTAATGACATTTTATTATTTATTTCCATTATCAGTATTAATTTGGAAAAGTTCTTATGCATGCTGGTTGTCATTGTCCAAAAACTAATTTTTGTGACTCTGAGGGTTTATTGTTTAATTGGTGAAGGCATGTAAGGTATATTCTTAGATTTTCTATATTTATTCTCATAAAAAAACACAATGGACATTTTATTTTAATTCTTTCACTTAATTTACTTTTATGTTGTGAGTTTGTATGTGTACCTGTGTGTGTGTGTGTGTGTGTGCATATGTGTGCATATGTGTGTGATACACCTGAATGTGTGTATACATACAAAGGCTGCAAAGGCCAGAGGCCATGCTCATTAAGTTTTCATTAGTCTGTCAACTTTAACTTATGTGATGAAGCCATGTTGGTTTGAATCTTGCCCAGTAGACTAGTCTGTTTAGCCAAAAGCTCAGAGATCTTCCTGCCTCTTCCTTCTTAGTCCTGGAATTACAGATGGGTTTAAATCGCTAGACTTTTTTTTTTTAACATGATGTACTCTAGGAGATTGAAAATGATTCTCTGGGATTATAAGGCTAGACTTTTAAATTTTTGCCCAATGTCTGGATGTTTTGTCTTCATTTAATCTATTAGTAGTTCTCCATATTTCTATCAGAAGTATTTTAGCTATTAAGTTTAGTCGATAAAGTGTTGAGAAACCTAGTGGTTTCATCCTTTGAACAGTTCCTGAGTACTCCAGCACCCTTTTCCCGAGGGCAGATGGAAGAAGCATTTATTGATTTCCACCCCTTTCCTCTGCTGTCATGAGCATCAACAGTTCAATTGATCTAACCAGAAATAGCTCACACCTGGTGGCATTTCACAATAATGATGAAATATTTAAAGGACACAGAAAATCACTTTTCAAATTTCATTTTAAATTATTAGATGGACCTACTAATGTGCTAATTATATTAGAAGTCCACAGACAAGGAGGGAAAAATAGCAGTCATAACTAGTTTATTTCCCATGAAAAAGCCTGAGAAACCTGAAAAATACCAACTAGAGTATTTAAAAATTAAACTGTCAACCTTATGTCCATTTATAATAATAAATAAATCTTTGTACATTTTATAACTTAAAAATGACACCTTGGCCACTTTTGGAGCTGAAATCCAGTTGCCATGACAATACAATCCTTAGTTTCTTTGGAGATAGCAGTGAATCTGCCCTTTATGATATCACACTAAGGATGTCTTTTCCTAAATTTTCCTTTCTCATCCCTTAGTGATCAGGGTAATCTCTCCTTGTCTGGAAAGCTTGAGACTAGAACAGATTTGGACTAGAACTGCCTTGTCACATTTTATCATATTTGCATTTACATAATGATAAGTGATGCAGAGAGACATACTTCTATAACAACCAATTTACATTTATTCATTACACACACAGTCTTCAATATTTCCATAATTTTGTACACTACAAAAAGTTTATGTTGTATAATTATGTTGTCAATCCATAAGGTTATGCAAACTTCTTTTCAGTTTTGGAACATTTCATATTTTGAGTTTTCAGATTAGAAATAGTCTACTTGTACATCTAAAAATACGTTATCTTAATTTCTCACCTAATGTTGCTACTCTCTGTTGCATATCATATTTCTGCCTCAGCTTCCATAATGAAATATAAAGTAGTAAATCTTGTTAAGAACACACTTTCCTCCCTGTCCTGTTTGACAAGATTTGCTACTTTACACTTCACTGTGGAAGCAATAGAAACAAGTATGTGCTATAATGAAAAGCAAAATGTCACACCTGTTGTCCTCTGACATCACAAACACACTATGGAACATGTGTGTCTCCCTACACACCAAGTATCCAATGAAGACTATTGGAAATGTAGAAATAAAACAACGCCTGAAGAAGAAATAATTACATAAAATTTCAAAATCAGTCGCATTTCTATATTAACTGGCAATCTAATTACTTTCTTAAGTGCCAGTATTCTAATTTTCTCAGTAGGACTGGGTTAATACATATAAATACTTTTAACCTGTTTGCATCATAGAAAGTCTTCTCTTTTTCTTTCATCTGTGGTGAAGACTTGCTCAGTACAGTATTCAAGGTTGGTGTCCATGGTCTTCTATAAATTGGTCACAATTCTTGCTTCTATTCTTCCGTAAGAGACCTTAAGCTGCATTCACTGTTTGGCTGTGGGTGTCTGTATGTATCTGAGTCAACTGTTGGAAGATGTCTCTCAGAGGATACCATGCTCCTATCTAGAAGTATAATAAAGTATCATTAATTGTGTTAGGGATTGGTGCTTGCCCATGGGATAAGTTTCATGTTAGGTCAATTATTGGCTGGCCATTCTTTCAGTCTCTGTTCTCTCCCCTGAGCCTGCATTACTTGTAGACATAAATTTGGGATTGATAGTTTTGTGGATGAGCTGGTGTCTCTTGTTCTACTAGGGTTTCTGTCTGGCTACAGGAGGTGGCCTCTTTAGTTTCCATATCCCCAATTTAGTGAATCACAGATAAAGTCATTCCCATTGATTCTAGGGTTCCTGCTATATTCCAGGTCT
Organism: Rhabdomys dilectus; assembly: GCA_019844195.1. Taxonomy (NCBI): domain Eukaryota; kingdom Metazoa; phylum Chordata; class Mammalia; order Rodentia; family Muridae; genus Rhabdomys; species Rhabdomys dilectus. Next base: position 260,363 of record JADRCG010000272.1, on the reverse strand, counting down.
TTGTGTCCTCCTGGAGATGCAGCAAACTCCTCAACCCCATCAGTTACAGATTTCCATTCATTTTCCTGGCCATCTAGCCATCTGTCTTGTCCTTCCCAACACCTGACATTGAATGGCCCCCATTCCCTTCACTATACTTGCTCTCATTTTCCTCTCTCCATCTTCCTCTTAGGACTATTTTATTCTACCTTCTACATAGGATTCAAGCTTCCTCCCTTGGGCCTTTCTTCTTGTTTAGCTTTTTGGGGGATGTGGAGTGTAACATGGTATCTGTATTTTATGGTTAATATCTGCTCATAAGTGGGAACACTCCATGTATGTTCTTTTGTGACTGGGTTTCCCTACTCAAGATGATATTCTCGTTCCATCCATTTGCCTGCAAAATTTATGATGTCTTTGTTTTTAATAGTTGAATAGTATTCAATTGTGTAGATGTACCCTGTTCAGTTTTATCTATTCCTCAGCTGAGGGACATTTAAGTTGTTTCCAGTTTCTGGCTATTATGAATAAACATCATTCAACAAGTGTCTTTGTAAGATGTTGGATCATCTTTTATGAATATTCCAAGAGTGGTATAGCTGCGGTTTCAGGTAGAACTATTCCCAGTTTTCTGAGAAAACAGCAAATTGATTTTCAAAATGGTTGTACAAGTTTTACTCCCACCAGCAGAAGTATTTTAGGCCCCAAAGGGGATAGGAACTCTATAGGAAGACAAATAGAGTCAACTAACCTGATCCTTGGAACTCTCAGAGTCTGAACCACCAACCAAAGAACATACACAAGTTGGACCTAGGCTTAGCTTCTCATATATAGCAGACGTGCAGTTTGTCCTTCATCTAGGACCTAAACACATGGATCAGGGGCTATCCCAAAAGCTGTTGAGTGTACATGGGATATAATTTACTCTCTGCGCTGCCTTGTCTGGTTTCAGTCGAAGAGGAAGAACCTAGCCTCTCAGAGACTTGAAGTACCAGAGCCAGAGGGTAGGGGATGGGGGAGTGAAGGTGTGTCTGGGGAAGGATTGTGGGAGACGGTGACTGAGAGGTGGCCATGAGTAGATGTAAAGTGAATGAGTAAAAAAGGTTTAAATTAAATTAAATTAAATTAAATTAAATTAAATTAAAAAAGTGGTTGCATACTGGGTTTTAACAGCACTACTGAGAAAGTTCCATGTTACTTTGCTAAGTATTCTTTTATTTATGACTAACGATTTTCTCTCACAGTATTCTCTCTGTGTTCCTTATATTTAGTGTTTAAATTGTAATATGTTATGAAAAGTTTATTTTCTGTGCCTGTCTAGTAAGTGTTCTCTATATTGCTAATATCTGTATGGGTTTACCTCAGTAATTGGAGGTGTTCTATTCTATTGTCCTGTTGAGAATCTGGTCTATGCCACTGAATTTGAGTTGTTCTCTTTCTGTCTAAAATTTGAAGATTTACTTTTACTTTCTTCATTGTGTTCTATAAAATTGTGTGTGTGTGTGTGTGTGTGTGTGTGTGTGTGTGTATGTATGTGTGTATGTGTGTGTATGTGTGTGTGCATGTGTATGTGTGTGTATGTGTATGTGTGTGTATGTGTATGTGTGTTTATGTGTGTGTATGTATGTGTGTATGTATGCATATGTGTATGTGTGTGTTTAATTCATATTCTTTGCTGGAGTTGTCTAATAGCTCTATTTTGTCTTCAAGTCTTGTTATTTTCCACTTGATCCATTTTACTTTTAAGACCATCCAAACTTTCTAGCTTGTCCCAGTTTTTAATTCCATCTTCACATTTGCTTGAGTTCCCTCTAATATATTCACTGAATTCAGTTTTCAAATTCTGATCATTTTCAGAATTGTATTCAACCATATAATTTTCTTTTCTCCATCATCACTAAGGGGCTGTTTCTATAGCCTTTAATTAATTACATTGTACTATTCATATCTTCTTTAAATTTCAGTTTGTTACTCTTCTGTTAAATTCTTTATCTTGGAGTTCATCTTGGCAATTCTCACTGGAGAACATTTCTATAGGACTACTTCATTTGAGGAGGAGCATATTGGCTTGCCCTTCCATATTGCTTATGTTTTGTCTGTATGATCATAATGTTAGACGATATGAATGTCATTCCTTGATTGTATGTCTGATTTGGGACCCCAGCCTGACTCATGCTCATCAAGGACAGAAACTAAGCATCTACATCTAGGCTAGCTGGCTTTCATCATATCAAATTTCATTACATTTCATCTTCTGGAATATTTTTTTGACTTGATAGGTCCAGAAGTCTGAGAGTCATTCCTCATTTTGTCTTGTTTCTATCTTCTGTATTTCATATGCAAATATAGCATTCGATTCCTTTGGATTTATTCCCAGAATTAAGAGAACTTAACTATAGGTTGTGGAACATGCCTTTTATCTGAGCACTTGCTAGGCAGGGGAAGATGACTCTCTATGGTTTCAAGACTATCCTGGTTTATAGAGTGTGCTCCAAAACAAACCAATAGCAAGCAAAACAACAATAACCCAAACCAAAATAGTATCCAAAAAGAGTATCAGAGAAATAATAAATCTACTTTTTCAGATTTATTTTTAATTATGTGTATGTGTGTCTTTGTATGAATTTGTACAAATGAATTGATGTTGTCCTTGGAAATCAGAAAGTACCATCAGATGCCCAGGAGTAGAAGTTATGGGCAGTAGTGATCTAACTAACTGGGCAGGTATTGGGGCCCCAAATTGAGTCCTGTACAAGAAGAGTATTCACACTTAACCACTGAACCATGCCTCCAGCTTCCTTACTCTGATTTTTAGTGGTTGAGAAGCACTCATATTGATATTCTCTTTGTAATTCCATTACCAACAATGATATTCAAGGGCTGTTTTCTAGAGAGTTATTAGTAATATCCACCTTAATTGGTCAAAAATGACATTTAATTATTGTTTGTGTTTGAATCATAAGGTTGTTCAGGATATTTTCAAATACTTATGAGTCATCCACTTGTCTTAGGAAATATTTATTCAGGTCTTTACCTCTTGATTAAATGACCTCTTTGCTTTGAGACATCGCGTTATTTGAGCTGTGCATGTGTTTTGAAAATTTAACTGTAAGAAATCTTCCTTTTTAAATTTTTGTATATGGTGTGAGATAAGGCTCTTCTTTCCATATATGTTTTTGTGTGTATATGTGTATGTGTATAAAAGCTATAATATACAGAACTGCTTCTCTATTTATGTTAAACAATGACATTGGAATTTTTTCAGCAATTGTACTAATCTGTATAATAGAGTGGTATGAGCATATTAAAATGTGAAATAGTCTAATCTATACATATAAGATATATTTTATTTTACTTTTATTTATCTCAATTTTACTAGTCAGTGTTTTGTAGTTTTCTAAGTATAACATTTTCTGGTTTTGATAATTTCTTTCTATTTTATTCTGTTAGCATAAACTGGTTTATAATATCTGGATTTGATTTTTTACTTCATTTTCAGGTAATTGGATTTTTCAGTCCTGAGAAACCTTAATGTTTTCTAAATTTTATCTTCTTATTGATTCTTTGTGAATTTCTCATCATGAAACACAAACCCACTCTTCTCCTTGTCTCTTCAGACCAACCCCTCTATCCTTGCAACCTCCCCCTCATCAGAGAAAAAATATCCTGTTGTAGCAGTTGTAAATGTGTCACATTGTGTTCTACAGTATAACCTTTTGTGCACACTTCTTTACTTGTGAATGCTCATTGAATTGAGTCAAGTGTGGCTCAAGACCTATGGATTCTGCTGCAGTATCAATACTGGGTCTTAATTGGGTCTTCTCTCTCATATCTTGCTGCTTCTATCTGTCATGGAGATCCTGAAGCTTTGGCTCGTAGTACCATCCCTTTCATGGACTCCAGTAGTTCATCTATAGTATACTTTCGTCAATTTTTGTCTAAAATAGTTTTGCTTTTTTTATTATTTTTTAAAGAATTTCATAATGATTATTTCATTAAAATTTAATCTACATGTGTTTCATACTTATCTAGTTTTTGTATTGGTGTAATAGTGAAAGACTTTTGATTACTGAGTAAATGAGTTAATCATAAATTATTTCAGAATTGTTTGTAAAAGACCTGAGCTGCCCCACCTTAGGGGCCAAACTGTAAAGGACCACTCTGGCCCATGTTTGGGAGCCAAACTGTAGCGGCCTGCTCTGTTCCGCAGTTACGGGTTTAGCAAGAGAGAGTGGGGGGAAGAAGGGGAAGAGACACGAAGAATAGAGACAAACCAGAGGATCTGTAGTAAATTCTTCTTTACTGTCTCCACCATACACACACCACTACACCTACTACTACTACACCCCCCTACAAGGAAATCCTGGGTATTTATAGGCTTTTGCCATGTGCCTTGTAGGCGTGTGGATACCACGTGCCTTGCAGGTATGGATATGATGTAAGCCTTACAGGCGTGGACAGCACGTGGACAACACATACACCGCATGCCTTGTAGGCATGGATACCACGTGCTCCTTGCAGGGGGGGCGCACTTAACAGCAAAACAAGCTATGTGGGATATCAGAGTGTGTTTCAGCTGTTGTAGGCTGTTGAAAACCAAGTCTCATGTCAGGGTATATGGCTCAAGATGGCTGCAAAGCTGATAGCTGCTTTCTAGCCGCTTTCTGCTTAAAGTCGGCTCCCAACACTTGTTGACCATATTCTTATTGAAATCCATCGCAAGACAAAAATAGTGAGCATAGTTTTTGTTCTCTCTTTCAAGGAACTTAAAATGTTCTTATATTATAGAACTACATGGACAGTTTGTTCAAGGAACTCTTGAGGACAAACCGTTCATGACTCAGTTCATTACAGTAAGCTTTGAGAGAAACAGTGTTGGAAAAAATCTGAGTCATGGGAATACAGAACTAAAAGCTTTAATGTGATTCTAAATCCCTTCACGTTTTCTCATGAGTCCTGCCCTGAAACATGCTAACACCACAAGAGTTTAGCTGATTCATTCCTTATGATTAAATCTATAAATTAACTGAATGAAAAATTATAACTCATAATGTAGTTTAAACCGTTTTATATTATTTGATGCCAAATCAATGTATTCTTAAATACCCCTAGTGTCATAGAAAGCCATGCTCAGTTTTTATTTTTCTTGTTGTTGTTTTGTTTTTTTTCATTATTATTGTTACCCTTCATGCACATAAAGAGAACATTTCTATTTCCTTCTATATCCCACATGGTTCTCTCCTGCAATCCCAGTTCAGTATGCAATACCAGACCCTCAGGGCCTTCTAGAATACTTCCTAAAAAATTATCAATTGTAATTTTCATCCTGATCTTTCATTTTAGCTGCTGCCAGTAAAGCAAAGACACAAACTTTGTCTCCTAATTAGAAAACTGTGATGAAATTCAGGACCCTCTCAGAAAGCAGTAAAGACACATGCCTGGCTTATTGGAGACCTCTAATCTGAGAATATCTTTCTGAAATACTTAATTTAAACCAAGGAGTGAGTACAGTTCAATTGGAAAGTGTTTATGAGATTTGTGTGGATTTAATATTACTGTTTTCTATTGTCAGCATCAGAATTCACGATTGCTGTCTCTATAAAACACCATACAAACATTCTGCTTCATGATTGTGCATGACTTTAATACATGGAAGGCAGTGACAGGCAAACCTATGTGAGTGTGAGGTCTGTCTGAACTATACAGCTAGTACCAGGTCAGTTAGAATTACAATGTGAAAGAGACACTGTTGTAAACAAAGGAAGCAAACAACAGAACCACACATACAAAACACAGGTACTGAGTGGTTTGCCCAACTAGGTTATAAAAGGCATTGACTGGAGAAACTTAGCCATGTATATTAAATGTAGTTGAAGGCAAATTTCACTTTGAGAATTTTTAGTGCTCTGAAATTAGACAAAGTTACAATTGCTGGTATATAAAAATATATGAAGTTTTACCACTTTGTGGTGCACAGAATTAAAGATTCAAATTTTTTGTAGTAGCAACCATTTTGTGCTATTGTTGGATCCTGTCATTATCACCGGTCTGGAGTAACCAGAGAGATGATATTAACATTTTTTTCTTTGGGTAGTTCTCCATGTATCCAGATTGGAGCCCCGCGTCCCATATACAAGATCCAACATTGACCCTTCTCTTCAAGCATATTATTCAGGTGCTGTTTTGTTTGTTCTGGCTTTTCTTCTTTCATCTAATTTGATTACAGACTTCTAAGAGTCTATTAGCTTCTCCGTTAACTGAAAGAACCTGGAACCCTCAATTGAGGCACTGCTCTTCACAGAGGTCTTGAAAAGCTCTTTCTTTCACAGGTGCTTTTTGTAGGCGAGGAAGAAGATTTCTTAGTTTGGAGCCAAGTGGTAGCACTGGGTGTCACACTCTGTTCAAGTCACTTTCTTGCTTCTTGTGACAGCAACAGAGTCACTACTGAAGAACGAAGCTCAGGTTGTGCAGTTTAACAACATGGGCCTTCCTCTGAGGACTGGAGTCGCAAATGTCTGAGTAATCCTGCCTTAAATGGCAAATCATTCATCAGTGGAAAAAATTATGCTGGCTTTATCATTTACAGTTAGCATTATTTCAGTAGCATTTTAAGATAAAGAACAGTATTCTCCATTGTGTTACAGTACATGTGTGTATGGATATATACGTATATTCACACACATAATTTATTCAGTCACTAGAGCACTAATAATATACGCTGATGGTATAATTATAATGATAACTAAGCATCTCTACTGTTATGTTGATTCTTGTCAATATCCCATAACTCCACTTTACAGAGTTATTATGTCATAACACATGCGGATGTAAGAGAACAACTACTTGAAGTTGATTCTCTCCTTCCACCATGAGGATTCCGGTGATTAAATTAAGATTATTAAACTTGTCCACTGGTGCTTTTACTTATTGAGCCATTTCAGTAGCTCATAACTCCATTTCTTGCTCTCTGTGTTATATGGTAGGGAAAAATAAAATAAGTGTATTGTAAATACCCAGTAAAGAAAGCAGTTAATGTTTTCACTGTTGTATTTTGAAAACTGCATTGTATCTATATATAAAAATGATCACATCATGTGGTCACTCACGCTAAGTTTTACGCACTTAATATCATGTTTAATTGGTGTGCCACAACTAAGGAATCCAAATTATGGCTTTCTGACTGTGAACTGTCTTTTATAACAGTTAAATGACCTCCGTGTGCCATTATGAACAGCAATTTCTAGAGGGCAGGAAATTCACAACCTTGCTTTGTTTTTTTGTTGTGTACATAATCATAAACAGGAGAGTGGTTAATAAATTATATTCAGATTCAGTCAAGGGAAATAGGAAACAAGGGCATGAAATTGTGTTATTATTGCTGTCATTCTGAAGATGATCTCCAACTTCTCTCTGGTTCATGTAATTGTAGTCTTCATTTTTTATTCATTGAAGACCTTGTCTGTGTTCATTCCTCTTGTGTTGCTGATGTTGCTGTATACAGCACTTCATATTGGGTGTCATCTGTGGGTCCATCCACTTTCTGTCTGGGATTTGCTCAAGGCATTAGTGAGCATTCGACTTCCCCCTCTCAATTCAAATACTGAGACAAATGGATAAGCAGTTCCTGTTTTCTGTTCATTGTGAAAATCTAAATCAGTTTATCTTCTTTATGTTATTTTTGATAAATTTACCCACATTTTATAACTAATTTCAAAGGACGTTTGATTTGTGTAGGTATTCTCATGAAGTCTTTTTGCTATTTCTTCTTCTTTCATTATTTACCATAATCAAAGAATTCCTGTTAATGCTCAGGAACAGATTTCTAAAGCTTTAAGTTGATATCAAATGTGTTGTGTCTGTGATTGTATGTTTTTAAAAGAAGAAATGAATTGATTTTACTGATAGGAGATCAAATACTTGTATAGATAATTGAGAGGAAACAATTTAGGAAGAATACAAATGATTCACCACAAGGATTAGACAGAAGAAGAAAATAACAGAAAGATACCAAAGGTAGAAAGAAAGGAGACAGAGACAGAAAATGACAAACAGAAAAGTGAGAAAAAATAATTAAAAGTATACATAGTGAATTTCCAATAAGCAAGATCATATAAGTATGTGCATATATGCTTGTATGTGTGTACATGTGCATGTTAAGACAAATGCTCCTAGGGGAATTTAATTTCAGCGGAGTAAAACAATGAGAGCTTGCCATATTTTATTTTCTATATTCCCTCCATTTAAGTAACTTTGCTGAGTATCTGAGTGAGAATTTATTCCTGCCAACATGTTCTGTTTCTCAGTATAGTATATCTTCTTATGAATAGATAAACAAATTGATTCATAAAATGACTAATACCTGGAATTGAAAGATTTGTTTTCCTCTTAACTTTGATCAGAGAAATGTTTTATTGCAAAGAATGAACTTAATAGAGAGAATTGTGACTCTTAATCTCTGAGAATAAGTCACCATGAGTACTCAGCTACATATGAATCAAAGCAGTTATCATGCCCGAGATTGAGGGGCATGAATTAAGGACAGAAAGGGAAGCAGAAAGAATGTAAAAAAAAGAAGAGTGTTGTGAAATCCTGACCTCTTGACATAATGTAGCTGTTGAATATCCCAATACCTCAACTCAAAGCAATTATAGTGACTTCCTTCTCAGTGACCTCCACAAGGTCAAGCCATTTAAAAGTTTCAAATGGAGGACAGAGGAGCTCCTAATACCTATCCATACCTACATGAGAATCGACTAGCTGTTGATGAGTGCTGAGTGAAGAAAAGTCACTTTTCCTTCAGGTGCAAGGAAATACTGGCACACAATGACCCTATATCCACATTATATGGACAGAACTAACTAGAGTCAGTATACTGTTAAAAAAATAAAATAAAACAATAGCAACCACCTGACCTAAAACCAAATTGTAAATGTTGGTTATTTAGTGAGAAAAGCTGTTTGCTTTTGTCAGGTGGTGAGTTAATATAAACTAATATGCTGATAAAGATTGTGTACTATAAGAAAGAAGTGTGGATAAACTTGGGGTACTCAATTTACTAATTATCTTACTTATCATCTCTGTCCAACCTTGTATACAATTCCTTTAGACAGTGCTATTTGGATATTAAAATTTCTCTTATTGCTATGGTCTGAATATTTATGCTACCCAAAATTTGTAGTTTGAACTATCATTCCCAAGGGAGTCTTTTAGGACATGGTCATATCATTATGTGGTCAGTATGAATGGGTTAATATCTGTGTTGCTTTGTATAACTGTAATAAAATCTGTGAGATGTTTTATATAAGAACAGAGAAGCTTTATACCGTGTATAATTTTTTTAGCATTCCAATTTGAGATGCGGTGAATTTGTTCTTTTGTGCTTCTTATAACCATGAAAAATGATAAAGGCACGGATTCTGTGGCATAATAAACATACATCATAGGCTAAAAGGAAGAGAGTAATCTTCCAGTAATTCTCAAAGACATACCCTTAAAGATGTAAATACCTCTCACTAGGCCACACTTCCATAGCTGTTTCCAGTTAATTTTGCTGAGAACTAAGCTGCTACCATGTGAGCCACTTGGATACAGTCAACATCCAAAATTGTAGCAGTGGGTTTTATAGAAAAGGCATGAGGAAGGTTACCTCAGCCCTTCTACCACTTAACTATTCAGCAGGAAGGTACTCTCTCTGAGCCAGTGACAGACCCTCACCACACACTGATTTGCTTTCACACATTCCACTATCCAAAACAAAGTAAATAAATACTCTGTTGTTGGTAAGTTTTACAGTCCATACTATTTCATTGTAGGAGCAAAAATGAGCTAAGATGCATGCCAATTGATTGCTAAACTGAAATTATTCTAAATGCAGTAGGTTAAAATAAAGGGTATTAATGTTTAACATTGTACACCCTTTTATTGATGTATAGTACATTAATGTGTAGAAAATAATGAATGTCTTATCTATTTCTTCTCACTGCCTGTTACATGCCATTCAATACAAACATTCTACAAAAAATGAACATGAACAATATGGTTAAAAATTTCATGATATATTTTATCAGATTAGTTACCTTAATAAATGATAAAATTTACTAGTTAATAGAAATCACATGATATTTTTATTAGAAATTAGACACTCTTTTGTCCACAATTTAACATGTAGTTATTGATTTATTGAGTATATTATTAAAGATTAAGAAATCTTGAATATGGAAATTCTAACATCTTTATCTGTGCAATAAATTATGTGTGTGGCTATATTTTTCTGCCTGTTGGCATGCATATATATATATATATATATATATATATATATATATAAAATCTAAAGCACACATGGAGGTATGAAATTATTCACATAGTACATTATGAAAACTTTGTATTAATAATAAAGTATTAGAAATACTTTAAAATACTTTTAAAATCCAAATTTGTATATATAACTAATTTGGATCATTTATGATAACATAAATCTCATTATAGAACATAGTGCTTGTGTACAATCAACAGAAAAAAAAAACAGAATAAGATAGAATGAAATAAAAAATTTCTGTATAATTTTAATTGGAAAAAAATGGTTTCAATTTAAAGTATCAAAGATGAGTTCTTAGAAAGAAAAGGATTTAGAAGAACATGCTGACAATTTGCAG
>JADRCG010000272.1:226919-249722 GCA_019844195.1 Rhabdomys dilectus | reverse complement strand
GAAGCAAGAATGACTAGTGACCATCCTCTTAATATTCACGATCCACTTTACTGTTGTAGCCAGGTTTCAGAAGGTTTTTTGTTTGTTTGTTTGTTTGTTTTAATAAATAGCTCAACCAGTAAATGACTTTTATGCAAACAAGAGGACCTGAATTCAGTTTCCTGGAAACCAAGTAACATAGCCAGGGATTCTCAGGACAGAGCAGGCACAGACAGGCAGAGCACTGCTGCTCATCTAGCAGGACTGGTGAGTTCCAGGTTCAGGCAGAGACTGTTCCAAAGACTGAGTTTGAGAGTAACTGAGGAGGAACCTGAACATTGACCTCCAGCATTCATGACCAACCAACACACACTTGAGCACACATGCGCACACACACACATAAGCGCGCACACACACACACACACACACACACACACACACACACGCACGCACGCACGCACGCACGCACGCACGTGCACATACAGGCACGCACACACGCATGCACGCACGCACACCCACGCACATGCGCACACGCACAAACACACACGATGTTTTATCTCCCACCCATAGAAGAGCGTAACTAGTCAGACCTCTTTCTTACCAACAGCAGGGCATGTGCAGGTTCAGATGCATGATTTATACCTTTGTAAAGACCCTCTCTCCATCTGTGAAATAATGATCATGAAGGTAAATGAACACTAAAAAATTGTGGATGAGAAGATTATTTTTACAGTGAAACACTACATGTCAGAATACATGAACAACCACATACAAGTACTGAAAGGAAAAATAAATATAGCAATGACTATTAATTTTTATGAAAACAGAAAAACATTGTTTTAGTCTGTTTCAGTAATAACTTTAATTATCTAACTATACTTTGTATTTCTGCAAAGTTCTCAATGACTTCATAAAGTTGATTTGCTGTCCTTTTTATGTTCAAATGAGACTACAAATTGTATTAGCCTTTCTATTACATTGAGAAGATAATATTTTTATTCATTTTCAATAAAATAGTTTTTTTATAAAAACTCCTAGATATATAAAGAGCTTTGGAAGATTTTTCAACACCAGGACAACTTTGGAAAGCAAACCACTTTTATAATAAACTCCCAAAATTATAGTACTGTCCATGTCTGACTTTGCTAGGATCAATTCTAGTGATTTAAAAACATCTAAGTACTCAAAAATCTTTACAAGAAATATTTTTCAACATATTCAAAGATTTAATAACATTAAATAAAACTTTAGGACCTAAAATCTTTGAACCTGATATTTCAGGACAGGGTTGAATACTGAAACTGTTTACTATTCTCAGAGTGTAATTAATTAGTGAAGTCCTGTAAAAGTATTTGAAGGCTGGTATGGGTGGTCATACTACTGATTCCCCATTCCAGAAGGTTAGGCTAGAACTATTTTCACTTGAATCCAAGAGGACTTTAAACATTGTTTTAACAGAAAATGAGTGTATATTGATGTTTAAACACTGCATACTGCTTCAATCTTTCTATTCATATTTGCTATGCTTTATAACATGGAGGAATTTTAAGAACAGAAAACATTGATTTTTCTTATTTAAATTTAAAAAGCCTGAATTTTAGACTCAATATCTTCATCATAAAAATAAAATGAAGTATAGGCTAGTAATGTTAGAGAGTTAATCTTTTCTATTATATATTAGGTTCTTTCATCAGTTTTCTAATGAAATGTATTATATATATATATATATATGTGTGTGTGTGTGTATTTATATGTATACTACATATAAATACATACATATGTATACTTTGATTCCAAAAATTATTTTAATGCAGAATTTATCACAGGCTTATCTCCAGCTTAGTAGAAAGAAACTGAACAAAATCATCAAGGGTTTGCAATGTCGTGAGCTGTTTTGACTCTGGTGCTGGCACTAGAATATGTATACAATCAGACTATAGATGGCAGTCAAAATCATACAGAAGAAAGAGAAAAGCTGCTTTCTTACTCTTTTTAAAAAAAGAATCATTCATTTTGTATATATCAGTACACTGTAGCTGTCTTCAGACACAGCAAAAAAGGGTATCAGATCCCATTGCAGATGATTGTGAGTCATCATGTGGCTGCTAGGAATGAACTCAGAACCTCTGGAAGAACAGACAGTGTTCTTTACCACTGAGCCATCTCTCCATCTCTTTCTTAATCTTGAAAACAAACACATTTATCTAACTTTTCATGGAGCCAGTAGAATATATGAAGTTGTTTACATTAAGTATTCTTTAAGGTATAATATTTACTAAGTGTTAATTAATAAAATGTACTTATTTAAGGATCATTTATATTTTGTTAAAAACTAACAGAGAGATGGTTAGCTTCTTGAGTTCTTTGTATATTTTGGATATTAGCCTTCTGTCATATGTGGGGTTAGTGAAGATTTTTTTTCCAGTCTGTAGAGTGCAAATTTGTACTATTTGCTGTGACTTTTGCTGTACAACAGCTGTTCAGTTTCACAAGGTCTCATTTATCAATTGTTGATCTTAAACTGGAGCCACTGGAGTCCTGCCAATGAGTTGGAGGCTCTTTCACACTCTCTCTTCTATTCAATTTGGTGTATCTAGTTTTATGTTGAGATCCTTGATATACTTGAAACTTGAGTTTTATGCAACAAGATAAATATGAGTTTATTTTAATTTTTTTACATTCAGACCATGAGTTAGACCTGCACCAATTATTGAAGAAGGTTTCTCTTTTTTATTGTATATGTTTGGCTTCTTTGTTAAAGACTGAGTGTCCAAAAGGCTGTTGATTTATTTCTGAGTCTTAAGTTCTAATTCATTGAACAACTTATCTGTCACTGTATTAATAGCATTCAGTTTTTATCACTGTCACTCTGTAGTACATTTTGAGGTGAGGAATGTTGATTTCCCCAAGAATTTCTTTAATTGTTAAGAATTGTCTTTACTATCTGTAGATTGTCATTTTTCCATATGAACTTGAGAATTTCTCTTTCCATGTAAGTGAAGAACTGTGTTGAAATCTTGATGTGGATTGTGTTGAATCTGTAAATTGATTTTGGTAGTGTGGCCATTTTTATTATGTTAATCTTACTAATCCATGAACATGGGAGTTCTTCCCATTTTCTGAGACGTTCTTCAATTTCTTTCTTAAAATACTTGCTATTTTTGCCATACAGATTTTTCACTTGTTTGATTCAAGTTACACCACTATCTTCATATTATTTGTCAATACTGTGAAGGATGTTGTTTCTCTATTTACCCTCTCAGCCAATTTATCATTTGTATAAAAGAAGCATTCTTCTGATTTTTTTGAGTTAATGTTGTATCCAGCCACTTTGGTGAAGTTATTTATCAGCTGTAGAAGTTCCCTGGTAGAATTTTTGGGGTAGCTTATATATTCTATAATATCATCTGTAAAATAGTAAAACTTTGAATTATTCCTTTGTAGATTGTATCCCCTTGATATAGATTTTTGTCATATTGTTCTAGCTAGAACTTCAAGCACTATATTGAATAGATACAGGGAGAGTGGCAGCCATATCTTTTTTCTAAAGTTAGTGGTATTTCTTCAAGTTTCTCTCCATTTAATTTGATATTGCCTGATTGATGCCTGTATACTGTTTTTACTATGTTCAGATAATGGCCTAGAATTTATCTGCATTCCAATACTTTTAACATGAAGGGGTGTTGTACTTTGTCAAATGCTTTTTCAGCATCTAATGAGATAAACATGAAATTTTTTGTTTGTTTATATAGTGGGTTGCTTTAATGGCTTTCATATATTGAACCATCCCTGCATCTCTGGAATGAAGCCTAGTTGATCTTGTTGAATGATGATTTCAATGTGTGCTTGGATTCACTTTGATAGAATTTTATTGTGTACTTTTCATTGATATTCATAAGAGAAATTGGTTTAAAATTCTCTTTCTTTGTTGAGTCATTGAGTGGTTTAGGTATCAGAGTAACTGTGACTTCATAGAGTGAATTAGGTAATGTTTCTTCTGTTTCTATTGTATGGAATAGTTTGAGGAGTGTTGGTATTAGCACTTTTTTGAAAGTCTGGTAGAATTCTGCACTAAAGCCATATGGTCTTGGCTTTTTTGATTGGGGTGCTTTTTAATCAATTCCTCTATTTCCTTTAGGAATGCGATGCTATTTATGTAGTTTACTTGCTAATAGTGATACTTTGATATTTAATATCTGTGTAAAAAGTCATCCATTTTATCTAGAGTTTTCAGTTTTGTTGAGTAAAGACTTTTCTAGTATTATCTGATAATTTTATTAATTTCCTCAGTTTTTGTTGTTATGTCTCCGTTTTTATTTCTGATTGTGTTCATTTGAATACTTTCTTTGTGTCCTTTAGTTAGTTAGGCTAACTCTTGGCTGTGTATTCTTATTTTTGTTCTCTGACTTTCAAATATGCTGTTAAGTTGCCTTTGTAGGATCTCTCCCATTTCTTAACTACGGCACTCAGTACCATGCATTTTACTCTTTGCACTGCCTTTATTATGTCCCATAAGTTTTGGTATGCTATGTCTTCATTTTCATTAAATTCTGGAAAGTCTAATTCTTTTCTTTATTTCTTTCTTTAACAAGTTATTATTGAGTAGAGAGACTTCCAGTTTCCATAGATATGTGGAATTTCTATTGTTTTTCTTGGTATTGAAGTCTAATTTTATTCTGTGGTGATCTGATAGGATGCATGGGGTTATTTGAATCTTCTTGTATCTGTTGAGGCTTGTTTTGTGACTGATTATCTTGTCAATTTTGGAAAAATTACTGTGAGATGATGAGAAGAAGGTATATTCTCTGGTTATAGTATGAAATATTCTGTATATATCTGTTAAATCCATTTTGGTGAATAACTTCTATTAGTTTTAGTGTGTCTCTAAATAGTTTCTGTTTCAATGACCTGTCCATTGGTGAGGGTGTGGTGTTGAAGTCTCTTCCCACTATTCCTGTTTGAACATCAATGTGTGATTTAAGCTTTAATAAAGTTTCTTTTACAAATCTCTGTGCCCTTGCATTTGGGGCATAGATGTACAGAATTGAGACTCTCTCCATATGTTTTTCCTTTAATGAATATGAAGTGTCCGTCCCATCTCATTTGATAACTTTGGTTGAAAGTCTATTTTATTGGATATTAGGATGGCAACTTGTGCTTGTTCTTGGGATATTTTTCTTTGAAAACATTTTTTCAGCCCTTTTCTCTGAGTTAGTGTCTGTCTTTGTCACAGAAATGTGTTTCTTATATGCAACAAAATGCTAGATTCTGTTCATATGATGTCTGTTAGCTTGTTGTTGTTGTTTTAAATTGGAGAATTGAGTCCATTGAAGTTGAGAAATATTAAAGACAGATGATTGTTTGTTCCTGTTATTTTTGTTGCTGATAGTGGTATTATTTATGTGTAATTCTATTTTAGAGGGTATGTTGTGAGATCTTTAATTTCTCATGTTTTCATGGATATAGTTACCCTCCTTGTATTGGAGTTTTCCTTCCAGTGTCTGTTGTATGGATGGATTAGTACAAAGATCCTGTTTAAATTTTGTCATGGGATATCTTGGTTTCTCCATTTAAGGTGATTAATATATTTTTTTTTTCTGTGTATAGTAGACTAGGCTGGGCTTTGTGTTCTTTTCATATCAGGATCACATCTGTCCAGGATTTTTTTGTGTGTTTCAGAGTCTATGTTGAGAAATCTGTTGTAATTCTGATAGATCTGCCTTCATATCTTACTTGGCCTCTTTTTCCCCTTACATACTGTAATATTCTTTATTTGTTCTATGTATTTACATTTTGATTATGATATAAATATATAAACATAAAAGAAGTAATCTATAAGGCATTATTTTGCTACACTTATTAGTACTATTGTTATTGCTATTTAAGGAAAAATCTCAAACAAGATGTCAAAACCCTCATTTTTATTAGTTATAAATACAATTACAGTACTCATTAAAGCGGATAGATGTTTTTTCTAAAGAGTTCATAATAAGAAACCCTGCAGACCAGCTACTTAGAAAGGAAGAGACCCTTAACAGATGCAGTGAGTCAGAATAGATACATTCCCCTCCCCTAAGCATACTTCTTTATGCTATCCAAACAGCAGTTTCCAATGTTGATATATATAGAGATTATTAGACAGAGTAATGGAGGTTTCCATGGATTTTCTAACCCTCTTCATTCTGTCCCCCTTTCAGCTACAGCATTTCATTTTTATTCATTTTTATTACCTTGAGTATTTTCAGTTTACTATGAGAAGCATTGATTATTCCAGCAATCTGATTAGAAACACATTGACTCAAACCTAAGTACACACTGTCTGTTTTGGTTTTTATGGAATGCAGACACTATTACTCAAGGAAACCCTGGTTACCCTGAAGGGACAAAAGGTGTTTTGCCACACTCTTGGGTTCCTGTCTCTTGTCACATAGCTACATATCCCCCATATCCCCCTGTAGAGAGGTCTGTGACCATCAGTCACATAGGAACAACACCCCAAGACCTCTCACATCAGATGAAGCCAATAGGAAGTAACTGCTGCCAGATACTGACCCACCCCAAAACTGTATATAAGAATCCTATTCAGAAAGAATAAAGGTTTGCAAGAATTATTCTGTTATCTGAGATAGCTTCTGTTATAAGAGCTGTAACACTGCCCCATGGGAAGAAATCTGCTCTCCTGAAATGTCACCATAAGCTTCCCTGCACTCCTCTCTGGCTAGTTGGCCTCTCGCTGCCTCAGTATGGCCAGATTCAGTGCAGAGCAATGAGTGCAGTGTCTTGGAGCAACTGAGGCAACAGCAGAGATGAAGGTGGAGACAGCTGCAGCAACGAAGTAGGTGGAGGCAATTTCCCCTCCTTGCTCACACTCTCCCTCCTTTGCCTGAACCCTTGCATCTGGCCAGAACAGAGATCTCCTTTGAAAGCCTCCAGTACACAGGCCCACATACAACCATCACTTATAAGCACCTACTTTGGTCCAGGGACAGTTTGAAAAAAATCATCTAGAGCAGAATGCAGATAACCCATGATTAGCTGCATTTTTATCCCTAGTTTGCAGATAAGAAAACAGAAGTGTGATGTAAGAACTTCTTCAGGAAAGGGTAGCTTATAGTTTATGTTGTAAATATCTTTTTTGTTGTTGATGTTGTTTTCAGGCACCAACTTATTGCTTATCTCTAAGGTAAGGATTCATGAGGCAGCAAAGCCTAGTCTGTCTTCAGTTATCTGGAGCCTTTGGGGAAATGGTCCCCGGTGATATTTGTGCTTGGAGAAATCTGATGTGGCAGTTTATCCAATGGCCAAATAGAAACCCACTTCCTCCATTAGGGTAAGGAAAGAGGAAAAAACATAAAGTGATGAGAAAGAGCTCAGGTCTGGTATATGGAGGCTTCAGTTACTTTGTAGCCTATCTTTTCCTCAGCCTAAGTTTACAACTAACTGCTCTCATTCTTTGTGCATAGAAAATTATCATATGTCACTGGGTAATGACAAGAGTGACTTGTTTAGGAGAGTTCCTTCTACTGACAGATATCAAATACTATTTTGAAAACTGTTTTCTCTCATCTTTTTCTCATTGATAATTGAAGGTGGTTGTACCTTCCTTGGAGTTAAAGGTGAAAACGAGAAAGATTTTTATATTGTGCTTTACATGTCATCCTCTAGCTCTCTGTTAATTTCTATGGGCACTACCATTACCATCATTACCATAAGCACTATGACTGTCACCATCAGCACCTTCTCCACCACCATCCTTTTCTACTTTGATAAAATCATTATGATAGTTACTGTGATTATGATCAATATAACATCATCAGGACATTAACATCACTACCACCACTAATACCACCCACACCTTCAATTATATTGGTCACTCATCTTATTACTGAAACAAAACACCTGTCAAGAGAAACTAACAAAAGAAGAGTTTATTATTTTGGCTCACAGTTTCAGGGTACAGTTCATCATAGTGGGAGAGGCATGCTGACAAGAGCTTACAGGTTATGTTACATAAGTAGTCAGAAAACAGAAAGTGAGGAAGGAATGCTACTATTCAACTCACTTTTTTTTTTTTGTATCGAGTTAAGGATTCCAGCTCATGAAATGTCATTACTCACTCACATTTAGGTAGTCTTCTCACTACAATGAAGCCAATCTTGTCCTTAGAATTTTATACTTCTGTTGGTGGTGCAGTGCTACAGGGAGTTGAGAAGTATCCTCTCCACATTAATGGAGACATATAATCCCTTTCATGCAACATTCTGAAGATTCTTGTACCATCAACACACTGACAGTGGCCTTCATGCTTTCATCCTTTCTTTTTGGTTGCAGCTCCTTCCGAAGTCACATTTGCCATTGATGTTGGGAACGGCCCCACTGAGCTCTTTGTCCAGTCTCCTTCTCCTCTGAATGACAACCAATGGCATTACATCCTGGCTGAGAGAAACCTTAAGGAGACCTCATTGCAGGTGGACAACCTTCCACGGAGTGTGAGAGAGACCTCAGAAGGAGGCCATTTTCAACTTCATCTGAATAGCCAATTGTTTGTAGGTAGGAGATATGATAAATCATATATTATGTTAAATACCTACAAAATGCCTTTCTACTCTACTTCAAGGACAATTCCTAGTATTTTACACATAGCAAACAATAAAATATGGTGTTATTTTCACCATAAATTTAAATGTATAAATTGTTTTAGTCTATCTTTGTGGTAGTTGCAGTAAAGTTTGTGCTACTCTTAAGCAATTTTTTTTTGCCATGTCAGACTATTTTGTTACCATTTCTCCTGTGCTTATTGTTTTCAATATGGAGTTTTATATTTTAGATCATTGTAATAGAAGCTTACAGTGTAGGTATAGAGATTCCGAATCATCACTCTTCCCTGACTCCTGATAACTGTTGTTAACGACGTGATCAAAGAATTTGACTAAAATAATCAACTTCAGGTTTCAGTAGTAAACACTGGAAAATGTGTGGGTTGGTTCTCTTTCACCACATTACAAGCTAGAGTCACTTGAAAGAAAGACTCTCAATTGAGAAAATACCCAGAAATGTTTGGCCAGAAGATAAGGCTACAGAAGATTTTCTTAATTAGTGATTGATGTTAGGGGATTGGAGATGTGAACTACCGTCAACTGAAGAAATACTGTGTTTGCAGTCATTAAGCACCATGACTACTTTATGCAGTGCTTGTGATCAAACCCAGTGCTTCATGTATAGGATGCAAGTATTCTATTAAGTGGGTTATATTCTTAACATGGGCAATCTTGAAATATTGGGATATTTTGATATTCTATAAAAACACAACACTAAGTTTAGAGTTGCCTTGATTTTGCACAGAGAAGCAGCCTATTCTCTGAGAAGACGCCTTAGTTGCTCGTTCTCTCAGTGAGACTCAACACTAGCACCAGTATGTTCTCTGAAAAGAAAGTCAGTGATAGAATAGATAGAAGCAGAAGTTATGATCTGAACTTTTTTCTCCCTTTATTTTCCCATCTCCTCCTCTCTTCTAACTCCATCATTACCTCCATCAATAGCCATGGAAAGCTCACTCTATCCAGGCATCCTTCTCTTATAGTGAGGATGACAATATGAACTAAGAAAAGTAATTGCTTTTTATGACACTCATGTGCATGTGTGTCAGTGTGTGTACATCATGTGTGTGCATGTGTGTGAGCATGTTGGGAAGGAGTGTATATATGAGATATGGGCAGTATTTTAGATATTTTAGTCCAGGTCTGAAAATAAGGCCAATCTTTGCACTGTAATTTAGAAAACAATAATTTGAAAAAATGAGATGCAGAACTGTTAAACCAAAACAAAGCTTTAAATACAAGTGAGGGTTTTACATTTGGATGTAGCATAATGCTATAAGAGCTAAGGGTGTAAAATTCTATGTAACCCTTGAAGTTGGATGCTTAGACAGACCTGTACATAAATTACAGATTAACCACGAGAGTCTTACATCTTCATCTGAAAGCTGGTTGCAGAATCCTGGCTTCCAGTCAGCTAGGATGAAGAGTCTTAATGTCCATGCTCACAGAGACACACCTACTCCAACAAGGACACACCTACTCCAACAGGGCCACACCTTTAAATAGTACCACTCCCTGGACCAAACAAATGCAAACCATCACAGCAGTGTTTTACATATATGCAAAAACTAAGATTGAGTGATTTAAAACCTTCTTATGATTATGGGTCCTTTACTCAATTGATGGTTAGAGAACGTAATATGAGTTATTACCAAAATTTTAACTTAAAAATTTAATAAAAACTGTCTTAGTTCATTTAAACATTGTATTTTATTTTATTTTATTTTATTTTATTTATTTTATTTTATTGGAGGAAGAGTATAACTCATCAACATTTAAGAACTGTTTGGTGGCATCAGTTCAAGTATTTTTACAATTTTCATCAATTATACTTTATTTGAAAGTCTAATTTATCTTCAGGCAGAACTTATAAATTTCTATGTCTGAAGCAGAATCTAAAGGACTGTTTTTTACAAGCTCATAGCTACCTGACTATCACAAGAAGAGATATTAGATGAATTTTGTGCAAGTTAAAAGTGAAGAAAGGTGGCAGTGTTTTGTTTAGATTTTTATCACCAGACATTTAAATTGACCACAGATGCAGTGAGTTGTGAAAGCATGTAGATTGGACTGGAGGAGACATCGTGTTAGAGTTATAGCCAAGGTGAGTCCAAGGAACATGCCTACTTCTATTATACTTCCCTCTCAAGTGAAATGATTGTGCTTTATTGAGTTTGTCTAGCTGAAACTGAAAAGAGAAAAAACCAGTGGTGGGGGTCATCATAGCCTGCCCTTTTTTATGTGTCACTGTTTAAAATTCTGTGAGAGGTAATTTTACGATTGTCATCTGCCCAAAGGCAACTGAAATTGCAACATGTTCATTTTTGTTCAATTCATCTGAGCAATGAACAGATGAATATTTTCCTTCCTCATTACACTAGTTTGCTGTTCAGTTGCTGTGATAAAATATCCCAACATAAACAACAGGGAAGAAAGGGCTTACTCAGTTTAAAATTCCAAGTTAGAATTCATCAATAGGTAGAGAGAGGAACTTGAAGCAACTTTTCACATCTACTGTCAAGAACAGAGCAAGAGCAAATAAATACCTGAATGTTTACTCTCAGCTCACCTCCTCCTCTTTTATAAAGTCTAGGATCTACAACCAAAGAATTGTGCCACCTACTTTTATGTTAGATCCCCCCAACGATTAACTTAATCAAGCTTACCTTCCCACACTTAGACATGTGCACAGGCCAGCCTAATCTAATTAATCTCTCACTGAGACTCTTTTAACAGGTAACTCTATGTTGTTTCAAATTGGCCAAATTAACCATCTCAAATGAAGAACTTGTTTTCCCTCACTCAGAAATATTAGGACACTAGATGCTTATTTTTGGTAGGCACCAAAAGTTGTCATTAGTTGAGTGTGTGTCTTGATTGGAATATATTGAGTATGACATTGCTTAAGTGCTGATATAGATATACTTGTTCAGATACCTTTGGCTGTTGGAGTATTTTTAAATTAAAGAAGAGTGTCTTGAGGCTATTTGATCATTCAATCATGTTTTGTGTTCATGAGTGTTTTCTATTTACCAGGCACAAGCTGCATCTTATAAAATAAGCTGTACCTCCTGGCACAACCTCGTTTCTTCAGTGTCATAACTTAAAAAGTGGGGATTAATGAGTCATTGCTGATAGATTCCCAGAAAGTATCAAAAGGACAGAGAGTGATATCAGGAACATTCCTTGATAATTTTGTACATCATTACTGAGTCAAGGTCTCTTGTTGAATCCATGGTTTGGTTGGTGTAGTTAGCCTAATTTCCCCGTAGGGCATGTTGTTTTGTCTGCTGAGGAATAGGAGTGCATGTGGCTGTCTTAACAAACCTCCCAGCTACTATGAGTGCTGGAGGTCTGAAATTCAGATTTCACACTTATGCTGTGAATTAGTATTGTCAATGAGACGTTGGTAGAGAAGTAGCTGGTATAAGGATTCAATTGTCTTTGCCACTGAATAGAAATAAAGTTCAAGACTGACAGGGCTCTACTTCCTACATGCCTCATTCCTGTGTGCATAGAGCAGCTCATTGGGAAAGTCTCACACTTTCCCAGTTGGGTGTGGCATCCTTCCAAATACACTAGAGTTGTACAGTAAACACTTATGAAGATGAGTCTGTGAGTCTCATTTCTGCTGTTGCTTCCTCCTGTTTTTTCTTTTATGCAGGCACTTGAGACAGTCTGTCACATTGTAACCCTAAACAGGATGCAGAGGGAGATGTATGCTAATGCTTATGTTCACCCCACCTTTGTTTTCAGTCCAGGAAAGCAGCCAAAGGAAATTGTGACATTCACATTTAGTGTGAATCTTCCCACCTCAATTCTCATAATCTAGAAACTCCCTTACACACATCAGAGGATTGTTTCTTATGGAATTCTAGATCTGTCAAATTACAATTAAAATTTACTCTGACAGACATTAAGCTTCTATAGGCTATTTACTGCCTTGGCACAAAGTAATTCACATAGTGAATATATTGCAGAATATTCAAAGGTAGAAGAAAAGAGAGGAGGGAAGGAAGAAGTAGGGCAAAGGAAGAATAATGGAGAGGGAGAAATAAGTACAATGAGATGCAACATAGCAACAGAAAAAACATTGATGTACTAATTTTTGTTAAATCAGAGCCATATTTAGCCCATTGAGTGCTGGCCTCAAGGGAGCTAAAGGAGACTGTAGGAACTGGAGACTCCTGGACTTCTGCAAGGGTACAGACATAAAGCCCATTCTTTAGAGACAATGCACATTTGTCAGTTGTTTCCTCTTTATAAGATAGGAGAAGGTGAGTTGAGAGTAAACATGCAGGTATTCATTCTTTCTCTGTTCTCACTGTAGATGTGAGGAGTTGCTTCAAGTTCCAGCCTCTACTTTTTCCGATGATAGATTCTACCCTGGAACTGTAAACGGGACAAGCACCTTCTTCCCTGTTGCTTTTGCTGGGAGAGTTTATCACAGCTACTGAACAGGAACTAAGGGAAATGACTAAGCAAGACATTTGCTATTTCCCTCATTCATTCATTCATTCATTCATTCATTCATTCATTCATTCATTCACTAAGTAAGACATTTACTATCTCCATCATTCATTCATTCATTTGCTGATCAAATGAATTAAACAAAAATGACAATATTGGGACTTCAATTGTGTTTTGGCAAATGACACTTGCAAATGTCCCTGTCATTGAACACTAAACTAGAGACATAAAGCAACAGTCAAAGATGACTTCCACTAGCCTTTTTTTCCCAGTAAAGCACAGTAATTTCTAATGTGAGACTCACTCGAGAGAAAAGCATAAGAGAAGTGGGCATGCTCCTTAGACTAACCCTGGCTCTAACTCTATCAGGATGTCAGTTTTAGTCCCATCCACATGCTTGCACAACACATTGTGTTGGTGATCAATTTAAATATCTGGTGATAAAAATTAGGCTTGAAATGAAGGCAGTACCTTTCAGGAGTTGATTTATACTCAATCCAAGGAAGCACTATCCTAATGAATTCACTCTATACCTATACCAAATGAGATATGACTTACCAAATTACTTCTAGCTACACCATCCAACCAGTGGTCTTTGTTGTCAAGAAGATTGATGTCAGGAGTCAAAAGAATAATGAATGAGTGCATATGTCTTAGAATAGGAAATTGTGTCAGAGAGAGGCAGAAGAAGGTCGATTCTTTTTGTTGTGGTATTAACCTAAAATATTTAGTATAATCGCTCAGCTCTTAGGGAAGGGAGTCCTCTGTAATATTGCCAGTCACCAGATCTTATTTCACCCTTGCATTTTCATGTAAAGTTTGTCTGACTTCTGACCATAGCCACGATGATCTTTCTGAAATTGTTTTCCCCACTTTGTGGGCTAAAGGGTAGCAACACCACTTTCTGGTCCATGGAGAATTCTATGAAATTGGAAAGTCTAGTGTAACACAAGCATGCTTGAAATGGCTATACTTAAAAATAATGCAATTATTGAATCTCAAGGAACTTTCAGATCAAGATTGAGACTTTAAAGAAAGGCTGCAAACTACTCTATAAATAAAGCTGTTTTTTTTTTTAATTCTTCCAACTCTATGGCAAACAAACAGTTTTGTAAAATTTTTCTGGAAGACATAAACAACTAACTTGTCTATTCATCCTAGACAGGAAAAAAACAACAAAGCAAAGAAACAATATCCCTCAAGTCCCTCTTACTGAGACAGAAAGTTTACTGTTTCTTATATGACTACATATGAGGCATGTTCACAACAACATGGGGACTCAGGTAGCTGCCTCACTGACAGCTCACTGTGGCCTAGAAGATGATTTTAAAAGGCTGCTTTGCTCAGGTCCCTGAACTGCTTACACACATCATGGGGGTGGAGAGTGGGGGATAAAGGATATTCTGTTTGAATAATTATTATAATAGTCATAACTTTTGGGAGGAGATTATAAATACTTTGTGAATAGTATGATTTTGTTTACGTCACTGGTCCTAATAGGCCTCTCTAAGAAGGAATATTATAATTTGGAAAAATAGCTACCAACAGCTGAACATAAGTAAATATTCAAAATAACAAATCAGAAAATATATTACTATGATAGCAGAAAGATGGATGTGCAGATTTGGCAAATCTGAATGGTCCAGGAAAAAAGGCAGCAAGAAAGCAGGCACACTGCTGTCTAATTTTTCAATGAAGGACACACTGGAATTTTGCAACTATTCATTTCCTTTTAAAAATTGGCAACATGGGGATAGAAAATTGGCTCATCAGATGCAGGCACTTGCAGCCAAGACAAACAACCTGAGCTGAATTCCCAAAACCCACATAGTAAAAGGAGAAAACTGACTTTTACAAATTATCCTCTAACACTATCTATACATGTGTCTCTCTGTGTGCATGTACATGGATTTCTACATTGTTTTTGTGTTGTCTCTCTGTGTGTGTCTATATGTGCATGTATGTATGTACATGTGTTTGTATTACCTCTCTGAGCCTGTACATGTATGTATGCATCTATACTTGTGATTTCTCTGTGTATACATATACATGCACATGTAGTTGTGTGTTTAGGTATGGCCTAGTATATTTGTTTCTGTATCTGTGTACATACAGGAAAGTGCACATGTGTGTATGTTAGGGTGATGGTGTATATCCTTATCAAATTATCCAACATTTAGCATAATCTGAATATTCTTCACAATAAAATTCTATAGATTTTTTTCCCTGTGTAAAATTAAACAGACAGGTAAAAGTATAGCTTTAATTCACTGTACGAGGTAATGCACAATACCTCATGTCATTCTGCTCTGTCAGCATCTGACAGGACACGAGGTTCTTGTCTAGGGAAAAATCACAGTGCATTTTGTATGTCTCTACATTGAAAAGTTCATTTTTTACCAGAGAAATTCCCTCCAGCCACACTTCTCTCATTTATAACCTCATTGACTAAGCCACACAAACATGAATGTGTAGTAGATCTCGCATTCGTCACCTCTGCTAGGAGAAAAATTACACTAACAAGATATAGGAAGAGTTATTCAAATCCAAGAAGCAGAATGACTACAGAGGAAAAGAAACAAAGCCAAGTGTTAGACTCCATAAACCCTCCCCTTTTTTGCACATAACCCCCAGCCAAAAAAAAAAAAAATACAATGAGGCTTCTTTTATGATTGGCTTATATGTGCAATTGATTTACCTTTTGGCTAAAGGAGACTTATAGGAATTGACACAAACAAGATAATGCAATTGAAGTTTGCCCTCTTGGCCTGAATTCTTATCAAAATCAGAAACAAGCTCAAGTTTTGTCACTGTTTCAAAGTAAGAGATTTGTCTTGTCCCTCAGGGATGTTCTTTTTTTATTCTTTGGACATAAGCAGTCGGTTTCATTTGTGTATATTGGTTTGGTAAACACATATGGTAAACAGGTGTCTTAGATCTTCTTTATTGCCCTGATAAGACAACATGACCCAAAAAATGAAAATGCTCAATTTGTGCTGATAGTTGTGGAGAGTTAGAGTCCATGACCATCCTGGTAGGAAGCCTGGCAACAGCAAGATGTGTTGCACCAAAGAAATAGCCATCCTTATGTGTCGATATTAAGCATGAGGCAGAGAGAGCTCTGTGACTTTTGAGACCTCAGAGGCAGACTCAAGTGACAAACCTTCTCCAACAAGATCATACCTTCTAATTCTTCTTAAAGAGTTCTACCAAGTGGGGAACGAGTATGCGAACTTACACTTAAGGAAGCTATTTTCACTTGAACTTCCATATCTGGGATGGATTAAGGAAATATGTTTCTAACCATCATGCTGTTTCTAACTTAACTACACTGTTAATTATTTTCTCATAGCATGCGTTTACTCTATCATACTTTCATGTTACAGATTCCACCTTCTTGCACATGCTTGTGTGTGGAGGTGTGTGTGGGTGTGTGTGTGGGTGTGTGTATGTGGATGCACATGTGCATGCATGAGATCACATCTGAGAACAGTCCTTACACACCTCCAATTTGTTTAAGACAATGTTCCTGATTGGCCTGTAGCTTTTTCTTGTATGCTAGGCTACCTGGCCAGTGAGCTTCCAGAGGTTTATCTGTCTCTACCACACATCTAAAATTACTAGGAACATAGGCATGAACCACATGACATAGGTTTTTCATTATTTCTGAGGATCAAACTCAGGTTGTCATGGTTGCAAAGCAAGAATGCTACTGAGGAACCTATTTCACCAACACCAATTTGTGACTTTATTTTCCTCAATGACATACTTCTTGTCTAAGAGAGCAAAATTTGTATGCCTATTCTATTTACCTTTTTAAGTACACATGCAGATCTAGTTGTGTTCTATACTAGTGGTTCTCAGTCTTCCTAATGCTGCTCCTTTAATACAGTTCCACATGTTGTGCTGACCCCCAACCTTTAAATTTTATTCTGCCAGGAGCCAGCCTGGCTCTGAGAGGGTAGCAGCAGGGGCACAGTGTAGGACTCTGGTGATGACTTTAAAGTCTGAGGGTCACAGGGTTTTCTGGCTCTCTGGCCTGTACTGGAATGCCAGTGATAACTTCTAAAAAGTTCTAAAATCTTCTTCTGAGGATAAGAGACTGCAGGCTTAGGTGATTAACACCTGTAGTCTAACAGCAGAGTATTAGGTAATGTGGCCTTTGTTCTATCTGAGCAGGAACTGCTAGGCTCTAACTTAAGTCTGTTAGTCTGAGGTCGAAGGAAAAAAAAAGACACTTAGAAAAGTTGCTATAAAGTTTATTAAGTGTGAAAAGTATCCTATGAAAGCTATCTGAGGGGAAAGGTGGAAAGGTCCTAAGTGGGGAAAAGGAGAAAATTTCTATTTGGGAAAAGGGAAAACTCTATTCTATCTCTATTCAATCTTCTATTCTAACTCTCTATTCTAACTATATTCTATATCTAACTTTTCTAACTATTCTAACTATCTAACTATTCTAACCAACTCTCCTCTCTTTGTCCTCAGAACTTATACATCTTTCAGAGTACATGGTCACGTTACAAGGTTCATCACAAGTTCACACCAAAATTCAAATCATAAATTGAAATAGAAGTTTACAACACAGAATGTTTACATGCATACCCATTAGGAGTAATTATCTAGCTAGACATTCATCACCTGTCTAGCGCCACAGGTTCACTGAAAGTTTGAAACTATAACTTAAGAAATTAGTGAAGTTTTGTATAGATAAACCCAGGTAATGTTTTCTCTTCTGTCCTGGTACCTATAGTAAATTGTGAATTCCCTTTTAGTGACCTTGGTTAATTGTTTTACAACTTCTTATAATGTACTCTGAGCAGGAGAAAGTGTGGTTACTATCTCTCTTGGAGCAACTAACTGATAACACTCAGGAGACTGACAGAGTTCTCATTGCCATTTTGACTATGCGTGAGGGATATAATAGCAGCCCCATTATAAAAGAGCTTAATAATCATTGATATAATTTTAGGAATTATTATAGGATCATCATTAAGACTTAAGAAGTCATCTATTTGTCTATACAGTATCACTACAAGACAGTACATCTTCATGGATCTGCAGAGATCTGCTACAAAGGGGTGTAGCAGATCTCTTATTAGTGACAATCTTAGTGATTGTTACATATGTTTAATAATAATAATAATAATAATAATAATAATAATAATAATAATGGGAAAAGCTTATTAATAGCAGGAATCTTTCCTAAAATTACATCCACCATAGCAATGCTAATGGGGCACACTCGTAGCAGATTATATAATAGTCCAAGGCAAGCATTTCAGGATAATTATCTGTTAATTATTAGCGTGTCCCATTATGGCTCCTGACATTATTCAGTGCTACTTCATCTTCATAACTGTAATTTTGCTACTTTTGTGAATTGTGAATATTTAATATGTAGGATATCTGTTATGGGGACCTGTGAAAGGTAGGTTCACCCCTGAAGGGGTCATTTCCCACAGTTTGAGAACTGCTTTTGTACATCAAAACAGAATAGAGTTGTAGCATAGGATGTTGAAGAGGAATGAGTCTAAGTTAGGACAGCCAGGAGATGAAGAAAATAATTGATTTGTGGTTTATGCCGTCAGATTTTCTCCTGCTCCTTCTTTTTCCCCTCCTCTTTTCTCCTCCTTCTACCTCTTCCTTTTTTTTCCATTAATACATTTGTCAGAAGTCAAGGGTTTGTACATAGTCTCCACTCATCTATGATATGACCTAGAGCTCAAAGGTTGAATTTTGAGTTGAACATTGAGTACCTGTTTTTTAAATCCAGAATGAGCCTCTGCCTCTTCTGGGATGTTCCAGAATTCACAGCACCAAACACATATAGGCTAATGGGATTTAGCTGTGCTTGGCACACATACTTTCTTATATTAGAGAAGTGCTTTTTTTTTTATGTGAACAGAATAAAGAGAAAATTTCAATCTACTCAATGCTTATTAGGAATAGTATTGAAAGCTCTTCCGATCCTTTCAAGATGCCTCAGCTGAAAGTCATGTTACAGGTCAAGTGTGAATGGGAGTCAAGAAATGTTATCTGCTAAATAGGATTCTATGGATTAAACACGAGAATCAATAAGCAGATAATGCAAATACTGATTCTTGTCAGTAGGTGAAAACTCAGGATAAGGCCCAGAGCACAGTAGTAACTGAACACACACTTATTTCATGATCTACAGTAAGTTTTACTATAAACACATGGAATAATAGATGAGATAGCTTAAACTTAAGCAATTCAATTGTCAATAGGGCTAACTGGTGAGTGATATGTAGTTGAATGCCAACTCATGTCTTTCCCTCTTCCAGTGCATAGTCCTAGGATGTATAGTAGTACATTTGTTGTAGGACTTATCCATGTCTCCTATATCAAATGTTTCCTTTTTGTTTGTTGGACCGAAGAACTCTATACACTCATTTCTGAACCTGTCAGAATTTTGTGGCCTTGATGCTGTTACTTTCATTAGGAAACTCATCTGAAGGGTAATTTCATTTATACATAAGGAAAAGGAAATATGTTACAGTTTTGTCTCTGTGGTTCACTGAAAGGCTCTCATTGAAATTTGCCAGAAAGAATAACCTGACTCTATCTCTTTTATTTCAGGTGACAGGTACTGTAAGCCACATAAAATCCCATATTTTATTTATGTT
This sequence comes from Rhabdomys dilectus, assembly GCA_019844195.1. Taxonomy (NCBI): domain Eukaryota; kingdom Metazoa; phylum Chordata; class Mammalia; order Rodentia; family Muridae; genus Rhabdomys; species Rhabdomys dilectus. Next base: position 230,029 of record JADRCG010000272.1, on the reverse strand, counting down.
CAGAGACTATGGTTGTGTGAAGTTTGATTCTTAACCATTTTAAGAAGCGCTATGTTTCCCTCTCAGTTTCTGCTCCTCTCTCAAGGCAATTTTTCTTTGAAACTGGGTCTCATGTATCTAAAACTGATCTTGAACATGCTATGTAGCCAAAGATTACCTTCACCTCTAATTCTCCCAACCTCACATCTTGAATGCTGAGACTATTATTGTACAGTAGCATGTATTGTTTATTTAATAGTATGGGGAACTGAACTCAGGGATTTGTGTATGCTATGCAACCATTGTACAAACCGAATCACATTGCCAGCGCTGACTTTCAGAGAAACTTTATTTTTCTCACTGGGAACTTAAGAAACATTTAGCTGAGCTGACAATAGCACCACATCTAAGAGTCACCACAAAGATGTTACTCCGATGTAAGAAGATGTTACCAGTGAAGATAAAATTTTCCTTTTGATGAGCTTCCTTAGGAAAGTAATAGCATCAAGACCACAAAATTCTGACAGGCCCAGAAATGAGTGTGAGGAACTATTTGATCCAAAGTACAAAAGGGAAGCATCTTCTTCTTATAGATTTTCAAGGAGACAGGGATAAGTCTTACACCAAACACCCTACTCTACATGCCAGACATCATCAGCATCAAGGTAATCTCATCAGTCAGTACAGAAGCGGGGCATCCCTTGTTTGTAGCTAAAATGTGAAATGGAAAAACTGTGACCACAGTAGAGTCTCTTATTGTGTTCAGGGAGAGAGTCCACAGCTGTATATGTCCTGATTTCCTAGGAGTGGGAGGGAGAGGGATGCAGATAGAAACTCTGATATATTGATTGCATTTGTGTATTACAGCTATGACACATTTCACGTTTGCCCGTTATTTCACACCATTAGGAGGAACATCATCAAGGCAAAAAGGCTTTCTTGGATGCATCCGTGCTCTACAGTTGAATGGGCAGAAAATAGATCTGGAGGAGAGAGCAAAGGTCACGTCTGGAGTCAAACCTGGCTGTCCAGGTCACTGTAGCAGCTATGGAAACAACTGCCACAATGGGGGGAAGTGTGTGGAGAAACATAGTGGCTACTCCTGCGACTGTACCAACTCACCATATGAAGGACCTTTCTGCCAGAAAGGTAAGATGGATATACATACCACTAGTGTATATGGTTTTGTAGCATCCAAATACCATGGCCAATGATCCTGTGCTCTTAGGCAGTCCAGACCATTGCTACTGTAGGCAATGTTCTACTACCCACATGCCATGTTTACACCAACGGTACCTATGCCTTCAGGAATGCTATACTATTTCTCTTATGTGTGAAAGTGTAGTACCTACATGGCGTTTTCAAAACAATGTTCTTCATGCCTTCATGTAGTCCCTATACATATACTTTATATTCTCACAGTTTTCCTGTGTGCAGACTCTGTTTAGCTCAACAGTGTAGTCATGTCCACACATTGGGCTGTGTACTTGCTGGCAGTGCAGTTGTGCTTAGTAATAATTGAAAATGGACATATCTTCTGGGCTGAATGATGCGGTGATGAGTAGAAGTGGGCCATCTATTTGTGTTTAGTGGCATACTAACATTTCTAGTTACAGTACTTTAATTACAAAATGTATTAAAGTATCACAGTGTTGAATACAGAAGGTATAGAAACACATAAGCCATCTTTTCTTTTGAATACGTATCACTGAGTAAAGCAAAAGATTTTCCCACTATAACCCTGCATAGTTTTTCCTAACATTGCTTTTACTTTCAAAAATCCAGCTTACAGAGGACCCAATGTAAACAATATTCAACAACAGTATTTAATATTAAAATGAAATATTTCATTAATTTAATTTAACTTTTTCACTTATTCAATTTACAACCCACTCACTGCTCTCTTCCTGGTAACCTCCTCCCACAGCTCTCTCTCATCTCCTTTCCTTATATTTTGAGATGATAGGGGGTCCCTTGGTTTCCCCCATACACCTTGGCACTTCAAGTCTTTGCAAGGTTAGGCTCTTCGACTAACACTGAGGACAGACTAGGCAGCTCAGCAAGTAGAACAAATTCAATGTGCTGGCAATAGCTTTGGGACAGTCCCCACTCCAGTTGTTCAGGACCCACGTGAAGGTCAAGTGGCACCTCTATCTGCTCCATATAAGTGTCAAGGCGTTGGTCCAACTAAAGTATGTTCTTTGGTTGGTGGTTCAGACTCGGAGAACCCCAAGGGTCCAGGTTACTTGACTTTATTGTTCTTCCTGTGGAGTTCTTATCCCCTTTGGGATAACAATCCTTCCAATCTTCCATAAGGGTCCCCAAGCTCCATGCACTGTTTGGCTATGGGTGTCTGCAATATATCTGAGTCAGCTGCTGGTTGGAGCCCCTGAGAAGACAACATGCTCCTTTCTGTAAGCATTAGAGAGTATCATTAACAGTGTTAGGGATTGGGGCTTGCTTGTGAGATGGGTCTCAATTTGGGCAGGTTATTGGTTGTCTCTTCTCTCAATCTGTGCTCCCTCCCCTGTGCCTGCATTAATTGTGGGCAGGATAAATTTTGTATTGACAGTTTTGTGGGTGTATCCTTCCACTGGGGTTCCTGCCTGGCTACAAGAAGTGGCATCTTTAGGTTCTATATCCCCAGTGTACTGAGTTACAGCTAGGTTTGCCCCCACGGATTCTTGAACTCCTTCCTCATCCTAGGTCTCTGTCTCATTCTGGAAGCGCCCCCTACCTCCTCACCCCTGTCAGTTGCAGACTTCCTTTCATTTTCCTGGTCATCTAGCCATCTCTCCTGTCCTTTCCCACACTAGATCCTGAATCCTTCATTCCCCTCCCCACACCTTCTCCCTCCCAGTTCGCTTCTTCCATCTTTCTCTTATGACTATTTTATTCCTCCTCCTAAGTGAAATTCAAGCTTCTTCGCTTGGATCTTCCCTCTTGTTTTGCTTCTTTGGGTCTGTGGAGTATAACAACGTATCTGTTTTCTGGCTAATATCCACTTAAAATGAATTATGTTGACAGGTACAGGACACAGTAATTCCACAAGATTCTTGCCAATTCATTAAAGCACACTGTTTGGCTGTGTGTGTGTGTGTGTGTGTGTGTGTGTGTGTGTGTGTGTGTGT
>JADRCG010000272.1:173988-226909 GCA_019844195.1 Rhabdomys dilectus | reverse complement strand
TGTGTGTGTGTGTGTGTGTGTGTGTGTGTGTGTGTGTGTGTGTGTTTGTGTGTGTATTTGTCAGGACTCCAAAGGTCAAAATTGGAATACATTCCTCAGGCAACATCTACCTTGTATTTAGAATCTTTCCCTGTTGTAGTCTCTCTTATGGAGTAAGCTAGCTGGCCAGCCAGCTACACTCTGCTTCTCCTGCACTGAGACTGTAGTCACAAAAATATTTTTAACTTAATAGGATTTGAGATTCATCCCTTAAGCAGTTCAATGAGGCCATCTCTTTAGTCTTTAAACATAATTTCCAAGCTCCTCTATCAAGCAGTAGTTCATTTAGTCTAACTCAATCTCAAAGTTACAGGAAAAAAATAAGTACCCAGTATTTCCCTTGAATAACCTGTAATCTAACTCCTCTCTTCACTCATTATGACCTTCTCTTCACCTGGTTTGCATTATGTGCTTGTTATTCCTATGGAGATTGGGGTACAAGTCCTTTGGAAAAGAAAACACTGGAATAATCTTTAGAATCAACAGTGAATTAAAACATGAATGCATCTGAACTTGGAGTAAAACTTGGAGTAAATAAAATAGGACACATTCCAATAACACTTCACTGAGAACAAAAATTTTCTATTTCATTTATATATTTTGTTGGAAGAATGCAAACACTACAGCACATACATTGAGGTTAAAAGAAAACTTGTGGGAGTTGACTTTCCCATTCTGCTATATGGGTCCTTGGATCAAACTCAGGTCCATGGGTGTGATAAGAAGCATTTTTTACCCACTGAATCATATTGCTAGCCATTTTGCAAATCAGAGTTCATGAATTCATAGTAGGTTCAGTTGCTTACACATAACCTATAAAAGGTCTAACTAGTCAGTATTCCAATCTGGAGTTGGAGGGGCTGGAGAAGCCCCATCCCTATCTAAGTATCTACTGATGATTGATACCTAATAGTTCAAAGAAGAGCCATTTTCTTTAAGAGTATGACCACTGACAGGTTGTCTATTCTCCCTTAGATGGCTATACATGTATGCAATAAAGCCAACACTAATAGGCTCAGTTTGTGATAAATAAATTAATGAAAAAAAGAAAGAAAAACAGGCAGAAAGAAAGAAAGAAAAAGAAAGAAAGAAAGAAAGAAAGAAAGAAAGAAAGAAAGAAAGAAAGAAAGAAAGAGAAAATAAAATTAGGAGGGAATACGAGGGAGAAAAATAGGAATTGGAAGGGGTGTGATCAAAAATAATTTTTTATCTATATGTTTGACTTCTGCTCCTATGCAGGTAATCAGGGTTTGTTGTTGTTGTTGTTGTTGTTGTACAGGTCATAATGTATCAGAGTGTATTTTAGGGGAAAACAATTCAGGAATTCAATGCAGGAGAGAACGTAAAGTCTATTTCAGAAATCTTGCTTTATAGACTTGCCCCTCTTGGCTTGCTCTCCTTGTTTCTTTGCACAACTCAGGCCCACTTGCCTAGATGTTGCCCACAGTGGGCCTAGCCTGTTTCACTTCTCTGGCTCTGCAATCTGTAATACAGGTAGCTCCTCTACTAGCCTCAGGGCAGCTCTGCCCCATAACTGCTACTTACCTTGGTTGATGTACCAAAATTCTAGAATTTCTAAAAGGATGAAGTCTGTACCATACTCAAAGACTTCCTGGACTCTCTTTTGTGACTCTGACACTATCACTGTTAGCGTTTTGTCTAAGCTCCACCCTACAGTTACCTGTCAACAGCCAGGTATGCCTGACTCATGGTTCCTTACCCCTTCCATTCTCTCTTGCTCTTGCCCTCTTGCTTCTACTCTATCCCCTTGACTCTTTCCCCCTCTTTCCCCATTTCCTTCCCCCCTCTCCCTCCAGGAGCTCATGGCCAGCCTCTAGTCTCTACTCTTCTACCTCTCTCTCTCTCTCTCTCTCTCTCTCTCTCTCTCTCTCTCTCTCTCTCTGTGTGTGTGTGTGTGTGTGTATGTGTGTGTATCTCTCTCTCTGTCTGTTTCTCTCTGTCTCTCTGTCTGTCTCTCTCTGTCTCTCTTTCTCTGTCTCTGTCTCTGTCTCTGTCTCTGTCTCTCTCTCTCTCTCCCTTTCTCTGCTTCTACTATGCTCTTGACGCCTCTACCCATGCACTGAATAAACTCTACTCTACACTATATTATTGTGTGGCTGGTCCCTTGGAAAAAAGGATGCCTTAGCATGGGCCTGTGGGGGCACCCCCCTGCCCAATACCTCACCGTATATCCACTAAAACATACTCCTTCTCTCTTTATCTTTTTCCAAACACATCAACCACAATCTGCCCAACTTTTACTTCTCCCAATAATCTCTCCAATGCTGGAGTTTCTACTGTAACTGAGGTTATATCTTCAACAATGGCTTCTCATGATGCCATACTTCAGTTTGTCTCTATGAACCTTTCATTACTGCAGTTTCATACCACTAAAACCAATAGTGTCTGGAAGATTCTTATACATTATCAAGCTTGGTGCGAGCTGGAAATGTAGCTTTGACCTCTCTGGCTCATGGCTTGGTTGCTAACACTGAGTAAACATTTCGCAAAAAAAGATTTTGCCTCAATGATACTGGTCTTTTATTAGTCACAGCTGGCCTCTAAGTTCCAACTTACTGGCATCCGTTATTTCAGAGAAACACAAGTTTTACCTCCAGAGATTGTTACTACAAAATATCACATGAACAATCCTGAGAGAATCTATTTTTCCATCTGAGACTTAACAAGGCAGGCCTTCATCATCTGCTTGCCTTTCATTATCAAGTTTCAGATTCATGCAGATAGTCCAGTAGACTCTGAACAAACAATGGCTTTTCCAATACAAAGTGTCAAATGCATTCTACAATCCTTCCCAAAAGAACATGTTCAGGTCTATCCAAGCATTTATTCTATAAACTTACTTGCAGTTTCTATTTCAATGTACTCTCTTTTGCTATGATAAATAGTATGACAAGAATAACTTAAGGGAGAAAATGGCTTATTTGGCTTAGATGTAACAGTCATTCATCAGAAGATAAGGCAGTGAGCCAAGTCAATGAAATGGAGGCAGGAGCTGTAGCAGAGACAATGAAGAAATGCATTCTGACTTGCTATGACGTGCTGGACATGATTTCTTCGATAATTTAGGACCATTTGCCCAAGGATGGCATTGCCAAGAGTAGGCTGGGACCTCCTATATCAACCTTTAAGAAAAGTTTCCCATAGACTTGCCTACAGGACAATATGATGGAGGCATTTCTTGATTGAAGATTCATCTTCAAGGTAATAAAAAACTAACCAAGACATAGTGTATGACATTCTTAAAGAATAACAAAATACATTTTAACCTAATTTGAAGACAAAAGTGCTTTCAGTTTTCACAAGGAGAAATCTCCGGTATCAATCTCTGAGAAGCTGGAGTACAATCTTGAGTGGTCCCATCATTATAAGAAGCACATGCGATGCAGAGGAACAGACATGACACTAAAGTATACAAACAGTATACTATAACATCTATGACAAAATCTTCTAATGGTGGAGGGATTTGGACAGTGACTCTAGCTGCATCTCACAAAAAACATTATTCAACATTTCTTAGACAATCCTTTAAGTTCAGCCTCAATGTTACAGGTTCTTTTTTCTGCAACATTTCTATTCATTCTGACAATAGCGCCACAATTGTTAAAATACACTCTTTCCCATTTTGATCCATAAGTTAAATAAACAGATGTGTTTCTCATGTTTTCTTAAGGACCCTACATACTCGTCTGTATTTCTACCTCTATATTCAAATTAAATGATCCCTCACATAAGCAATGGATGTAAGATGTCCTTCTTAATCTTACACTTGTCTTCACAATTGGCTCAGGGAGAAGTGATGTAAAACTAAAAAGGAGAACCATGTGCCAAGAGCCAAGAGAGATTCCCTGAGCACAGGGTGCTCTCTGCTGGACTTCTCTTCTTTGCTTCATATTGCAGCATTCTGTATGTCAGGGATAAGGTTTTTAAACATGTGAAATGTCAAGAATAAAATTAAGCACATGTCCTCCTTTACCAGTTCTGGACCAAATTACCAACTTTTTATTTCTTGTCTGTGCTTATGATTTCAGAGATTTCAGGCAACAGCCTTAGCTCTGTTGATTTGGAGTTCATGGAGGATGACATGGCACCTCATCATGGGTCAATGTGACAAAGAAAAATTTATTTTTTACCAGGTTTATGAAGCAGAAGTGAGATGGGAATGTGAAGATCCCAAATTCCCCTTCAAAGTCCTGCTACCAAAGGCTCAGCTGCTTTCCACAAGGCTCTACTTTCTAAGATTGTTTGTAAAGACTGATTTTTATTTTTATGTGTATCATTGTGTAAACTCATGCTGAGTGTGAGGGAGCCAAAGGAGGCCAGGAGAGAGCATCAGATTCCTTGAAACTGAGGATACAAGTGGTTTATGCTCTCTGAAAATGGGTGCTAAGAACAAAACTGAAGTGCTCTCCAGCAGGAAGAGCACGTAACCTCTGACCCATTGTTCAGCCTGGGTGATGCTCAGTCACTTTCAGGGGTGGGACCTTTGATTTGTTTGGTGTGCTGGTTTGCTTTAGAGCATGGTCTTGCTTGTGATTCTGATTTTATTCTAAAAAAAATTGATAGAAATATCCTTCTACTTATGTAGGTTTTTGAGTTTTATGATTAAAACTGTTTTTATTGTTAGTCTTTTAGTTAGACATAAATTTAAATTAAAAGTTTTGTTCCTCTCTTCCCCCTTCATTATTATGTATACTGTCACAGGTTAGATCAACAGAGCTCCCTCATGAAAGCTGAAAATGAGGCTAACTGGTGGGAAGAGCAGGACTATGTATTTGGAAGAGAGTGAGGATTTACCTATATTTTGCATATTTGAGAGAACATGCAGCATTTGTCTTTCTGAACCTTGCTTACTGCTTTTAAGCTTTTAAGCTATTGACGTGCAATTGCATGCATTTATCTGAGACTCTCTTAGTTTTGATCTTTAGAGTGAAATGTGCTCTCAGGATATACTTCTGTCCTGTGATCTTTTTCAGAATTTTAGATACATTTTCTCTGGTACAATTAGTTTGCATTTTTCTGTCCTCCTCCTTATGACACTGAAATATGGGCAGGTTTCTGGCCCAGATTACATCTTCTGTATACTGGTTAGGGAGCCTGCGTTCTCTGGGGTCTAGGGCAAAAAAGGACATGAGGAGTCCAATTTCTAGGGCTATACGCCACGCTGTTTTGTCTGCCTAGTTACTGAGTAAAGGGATGGTGCAGAAGGAGATAGATCATCTGGAATCTCTTCCTTTGTATTCTAGGTCTTTTTGCTACTCAAGGCAAGAACTTCTAGGTGTTGTCTAGGGAGTAAAAGTTTACACAAATTCAATCTTTCTCTCTCTCAGGCAGAAATGTGAAACAACCAGAAAGTGGCACTCATACACACCAAAAATAAGCTCATCTTTTCCTCTCGGTCCGGAAGAGACAAAAATAATTAGATTGGTGGGGTGCCTTTTGGCTTTCAGAGCCCACGTCTACCTTTGATTGGGGCTTAGAACATTTCCTGGCCGTGTGTGGCCTCGGTCCCCCTCTATGTCTATCTTATCCGCATCTTGACTATGGATACATACTCAAACCCTTTTTTCAGAACCAGATTTATAGATGTTACACCACTCAGAATTTATGAACAGAGACCTCTCTGCCACACAGACACTAGTTACACAGAGACTGGGATGCTGTGCAGAATCAAACTGCTGCACTGTTCAGATCACATGGACAGACTTAACATGCAGAAAGACCGGAAATTCTTAACATGGACAGATTTACCTTACAGACAGGAAACAAAAAGTGTATTGTAGCATTACAAACACACAAATAGAGAGACCTAGACTGGATTTGTTGGCATCAAAAGCATCTAGATCAATAGTCCTGAAAGCTATGCGGATCTGCTCAGCCAGCAAATCAAAATGTTTTAACAAGGAGCTGACCTGATGCAATCATACCAGGGACTTAGCCTTAGGCCTATTCACAGGATGAATCTGATGAAGAAAAGTCCCAAACACTCATCTTGTCAAGATTTTATAGAAAATTCTAAGGGAGAAGTGAGTGTTTCTAGCTTGGCAAGCATCTAACTGGGGGACTATGGTGGCCTTTAGCATAATTGGCTGGTGCTGGTAGCCAAACCATAAACTTAACTTCTACTTTTTTCCTGATTGGTGGTTCTAAGGCAGGGGTGGGCTTGTAACCTGGAGGTGCAAATTTTTTGGTGAATAACTTGGAAATTTGAAAAATGTAAACATTGCTGGGCATTCTTCTTCAGTGCTTTACAAACACTCACGGAATCATATGATAATACAGAAAGAGGGTTGGGTGTAATGATTAACCACCCCAGCCATATGTGTAATTAAAAAGAATGTTACAATGGGCTTGGGAAATGATTCTGTCAGCAAAGTGCTTCCCATACAAGCATGAGAGTCTGAGTGTGGATTCTCAGAACCAACTTAGAAAACTAGATGTCACTGCAGGAAGTGAGAAAGTTAGAGTTCTGAGCTCACTGACCAGTCAGTCTAACCAGTCAGAAAGCTTCTTTTTAAGTCTTTAAAAATACAAAGGAGAGAGCGATAAGGGGAGATGTCCAACCTGTAGTCTCCAATATCAACATGAATCCATATCTGGACATGTGCACACTCACACAAGAATGTATTTAAGCATCTTCAAATTATCAAGGAGCAGATTGTGTGGTTTTCTAAAACACCCCTCACCCAGTGCTGGATGCAGAAGAACCAAGGAGCAGATATTACAGAGTAATTCACTAAATGTTTTGAAAGTATATTCTCTTATATTCTCTTTTGCAGAGATTTCAGCTCTTTTTGATTCTGCCACCTCTATTACATACAAGTTTCAAGAACCACACATGGTGACCAAGAACACAAACACCTCATCTTCAGCTATCTACACAGATACAGCTCCATCCAGAGAAACCATCATGCTGAGTTTTGTGACAGCACAAGCTCCGGCCCTCTTGCTCTACCTCAATTTTTCTTCTCAGAGTTTTTTTAGTATCCTGCTCTCCAGGAATGGTGAGTGTTGGTGGTGTGGAGCCACAAGGACAGCCTTGCTTGGAGGGACAGTTCATGCACTGTAGTACCCTGCAGAGACTCTCAGCTGGGTAGCCTGAGTCTAACCTTTCTTCCACTTCACCTTTGTAAGCCATAATTGGTATTCTGGGCCAGTATCAACTTGCCACTGAAGTCTAAACTCATTGATTTCAATTATTCTTGATTGTGTTGCCATAATTAATTATTATTTGTTCTGTGTTGAAATCCATTAAGTATAAAACTTCACACCGGGTGGTGGTGGCGCACACCTTTAATCCCAGCACTTGGGAGGCAGAGGCAGGCAGATTTCTGAGTTCGAGGCCAGCCTAGTCTACAGAGTGAGTTCCAGGACAGCTAGGGCTACACAGAGAAACCCTATCTCAAAAAACCAAAAATAAAATAAAATAAAATAAAATAAAATATCATAAGCAGATCTGAATTACAGGACACTTTCTACACATATTCTGACATATTTGCTGCCATGCTTATAACTGGGTCCTGGTAAATCATAAATATTGACTGCGATTTTAGGTGGACATTTGCCAGGTCTTCAAGAGAAATATGTTATGGGAACCATAACTCTGTCACTCAAGACCTCATTTTTGAGAGTATATTTTTTTTCTCTTAGGTGTAGCAATTCTTTTTATAGTGACTGACTAGTGACCTATAATATTTGTCACTCAGAAATGGCAAGACATTGAGTATTTTACTTTTTCAAAGAGTACTATTGATTCACAAATTAAATTTGGTTATTTCTTTTCTTCTTGAAATTATTATAATTGTCTAGAAAACTAATGCATTCTTACATGGTATTTCCCCTTGACTTCACATACATAGATTAAGTCAAGTGTATTTTGAAGGCTGCAATTCATTGTTATATTGGATTCTTTGCTGGTGACATGCTTATTAAATTTAATCTGCAAAGAAGATCTCGCTTTTAAGGTTTCAATGTATTTGCAGCACTTAGCCTGTCATGGTGACATTGTTGATTATGAATATTCAAGACAGATTTGAATCAAACTTTAGAAAGAAGGTAGACTTAGTGAATATAAGATGGTTACAGAAAAAAAACAGAAATTAAATAATACAAAAAATAATGATAACCACATATGATGGCAGTAGGAGTCAAGATTTTCTATCACATGATTTATTATCACACTATGCCAGTACAAAACCTCCTAATAGAGTCATAACCAAGTACAAAATATAATCAGAATCCCATCAAGTATAATAATTGTTTGAACAAGTAAACTGAGGAAACACACATATATCCCTGTAGCATGATCTCATCCAACATACTAATATGACTAAGAACATTGTTCTATTCCTTTTGCAATCTTCTGGTACCATGACAAGATTCTAAACTTTTGGTCAGTTTATCACCATCACACAGTTTAAGTGCAGACTGGACTGTGCTGTGCCGTGGCAGAAGTGTGGTCTATGAAAGATGGCATGTATGCAATCTTATTCATACCTCAGTTACCAATTATATATTTCTTTTGGTATGCTGTTTTCTGACTATTTTCTTTTTATGTTACCTGTATTTCTCATGGCAAAGTATGTATGACTTGAACATAAAGAACTATTCATTTACTCTGAAAGATATAATGAAAATTAAGAAATGACTGGGATGAGCCAGCCTAAAGAAGCATAACAATAGATGGTCCATTTGGTGATGTAGCTATCATTTATTCTAAGACCAAAATAGAGGGAAGAAACAGAAAGTAAAGAGAGGAGGAAAAGGAGAGAGAGAGAGAAATGAGGAAGAGAGAAAAATGGAAAAGAAAGAGGAATCTGAGGAAGAGGAGAAAGATGAAGTAGAGGAGAAAGACAAAGCAGGAAGAAGAGGAGAAAGAGGAGAACTGATTATTTTTCAAGCCAATGGGCCATTTAGTCACCAACTTATCACTAGTTTAAAAGATTGTGGCCAAAATATTCCAACATATCAGGATGTCACCTTTATGGTGCAAGACTTTCTAGTGTATGAGTCAGTCTTTAGATCCTTGGGAATGGACAGTTTGAGATGTTACATACAGGACAAATAGCTAGTCCATGGAACAACCAGGAATGTCTATCAATACTCAGCCTAGTAATCTTCCTTTTAACCTGTATCATCTTCTCCTGATGTGTTTGGACAACATAAAGATAGTTATAGAAAGGATTGTCCCTAAAGTGTTTTTAAGGATAGTCCTTCACATATCAGTACCAGTTATAGTGTACCTCTGAAAATATGACTGCCAAAAATATATAAAATGCAGAATAGGAATCACTGCATCTAATTATTCTAATGAACCTATATTCCTCCTGTGCTTAACTCACCTAGGAAGTCTGGTTACCCATTGATATTAATATACCTACTATGCCAGGTATCTACCATTGTAGAAATTGAGGCATGAGGACATCATAGTTTATATCACAGTGAGTAACAGAAAAGGGCCTCAACCTCCCTTACCTAGCACAGTAGCATAGTAAGGTTTTGTTTATTTTTTGTGTTCTTTGTGGGAAAGTCTCGCCATTACTCAGGTCCTTTTACCCAGCCTCTGAGTGCTGGGATTATAGATGTTCACCTCCACAACTGGCTGTTTTCTTAATCACAATGGTAAAAAGAAATGTGCTAATCCTTTAGCCTTTGAAACACATAATTATTTTAAGGAATTGACCATTCTTTAGTAGGAAAACATTCTTAAATTCCTCCCTGTAATATTTTCTTATGTTTTCCTTTCAAGACATTCTTACACTCTCTTTATTAGATGTTCCACTTGGCTCTATAGATATCTACATTTTAGAAACCCTGTCTGAATTCCAGAAACAAGGAGATGGAAAGGTCCTAACTGTTGGTTGGATGGGGCTCAGATTACTGTGAAAAGCTCAGGTGTGCAGAGGGGCTTCTCAGGCAGACTCACAGGAGAGCCTGCTAATACAAAAAAGGTTGTCTGTTAAAGATGTGAATCTACTCCTAGAAGACACTCACTGAAATGTCCAGATTCTTGTATCCTGAAACAAAGAGTTGGACCAGAAGACATGGATAGTTGTGGAAAGAGACAGCATATTAAAGACAAAAGCCATCCTGAACATACATACACTAGTGGTCTGGGCCAGGCTCAGGTTAGTTTGCAAAATTACCTTCCTTTTCCCAAGAACTTATTTTGTACTTGCTATGTTTTAATAACAGGTAGCCCTCAGGTAAGGGGTTTCTCTGCTAATGAACTTTTTCCTGTACGAATCTTGATTCCCTCCCTCTTAATCCTGCTCTCCTCCTAGACTCTTCCTCTCTAAGTTTCCCACATGCTGTGGGTAGTCTGTAATCCAATAATGCTTTATTTAGAATCTGTGAAACTTCTGCCATCTCCTTATCCCTCAAAGACTCAACCAAGAGCTTGATCTTAAAGTTTCATTAACACTCATAGTGGTAACTGGTATGATAAATATAAGTCACAGAGGACACAAATAAGACTTGTTGCTATCTCCACACGACATTAAAAGAGACAGATTCAGAAACTACTTAAATGTGCTAAAAGCAATTAGACAGAATTGGAGTGATTAGATTTCAGAAGCCATCTAGCTAGAAGACTTTGACTAAAAACCCTGACTGAACACACTGACGTACGAGAGACTGTCTTTAAAAAAAAAAATTCTCTTTTAGAAGTTAGGGATTCTCACACATTGAAGCAAGGTATAAAAAAATGGAAGTTTAATTAGTGAAAATGTTTATGTGGAAATCTTCTGTAATCAGGATCTACTCACATCCATTCTGGTAGAATCAACAGTTTTGTATTCAAAAAATATCTTACTTTGTTCTCATTTTAAGACAACTTTAGGAATCTTGTTGTGATGATAAGATCCCAGTTTAAAAGTGAAGAGACATGGGAAACTTGCCCCCACCTCTGCCCATCAAATTCTGCACTTTTCTGTTCCTACACAGAGCGAGTACAGTTAGTATTCCCTCCTCTGATTAACAACCAACAATTCTCTGGTCCAGATGGCTCCTGCCCTTGAAGGAAGCAGGAGCAAATATGCTTGAAGTGATAAAACTCCACTCTTGGGAAAGAGGCAATTAAGTGTTTCCAGACAGCTGTGACCAGTTTGTAAGTATGCTAGCTTCTGATAATGTAATGAGTTGCTTCTTCCCAGGTCAGGAATGTCCCTTTCCAGCTCCAAGGTTCCAACCCCCCTGTCTGAACAAACAGTATCAGGTTTGAAAGATGTCATTTCTTTACCCTCTCATGAAATGCCAAGCCTGGGAAACCCCCGCTTGCAGTTTTTCCTTTACAAACCCCCTTCACTTAGATCTGGAGGTTTACTCTCCATCCTGTTACATCAGGAAGGTTGGTGGCCCAAGCTCAAGCCTGAATAAAGACCCTCATGTGATTACATTGGGTTGTGATTCCTGATGGTCCCTTTGGAGTTTTTATAATCTGGGCACAATAAAAAAAGGAGTGTCATTTTGTCATTTGTGCTGTTGCAGGGATGCAAACCCCCATTTCCAGCACCTCAGGATAAAAAGCCAGAGTGCAGGATTAGAAGAATAAATCTTGTAAATACTCAACAAAGCTCTCATCTTGTAAATTTATTTTACACAGTTAATGAGGCCAGAGGCAAGAAAATGTCTGTAAGTTAAAGGCATGTGTGCCAGCAGTTGCCTGGCAGCAATTTGGGTTGATAAGATTGAGGTTAGCCATTGCACTTTTTTTTGGTACTGATGTGTGCAGTTCTGTACTTGAACTTGCTCAATCTAAGCTTCTCTTGTCACTTCAAGTGAGAATAGGGCCTAGTGCTTCAATAGAGGAAACAATTGTCATTTCTGATAGGTAAGTACTCTGCTTGTCTCTCTGTCTCTGTCTTCCTGTCCTTCTTTCTCTGTCTCTGTCTGTCTGTCTCTGTCTCTCCCCCTGACCCTCACCCTGATGAACACAAAAAAGATTAGGAGTGACTATCAGGTGATTTTTAGGTGGAGGAATTGTCAGAAGACACAGGCTTAGATTTATGAATCACAGACAATTCTTAAATTTGGCTTTAAATGGCAGTAGCATGTCCAGTGAAGTGATTGATCTAAAAAAATACCCCTGATTTCAACATTCCAATTTAGATTTGTATGTCCTCCTGTGTGTGTGTGTGTGTGTGTGTGTGTGTGTGTGTGTGGTGTGTGTGTGTGTGTTTGTGTGTGTGTGTAGGCTGGAAGGCAACCTACAGTGTCATCCTCAGGAATGCAGTTCATTTCTTTGAGAGATTGTCTCTCATTGGCCATGAGCTCAACAATTAGAATAGTCTGAAAGAAATAGATGTCATGTGAGTTCCAAGATTCTGTGAGTCTCTACCTTTTCCTGGATGCTGAGGTTACAGGTATGTACCAACACGCCTTGCTTCAAACTCGAGCTCTTATGCTTACACAGTAAGTGCTCTATCAACTGAGGTAACAACACAGTTCACATTTTCTGAATAAAAATTCTCACTTCCTCATAATATCACAATTTTTCTTCAAGATTCTTATTTGTCAAATATTCTTGAAGTTCATTCTAAGTGACAGGAACTACTTAATATATCATAAAGAAAGACTGGACGATGTCCTGTTGTTAAGAATCTACTCCTCGGCCAGGCAGTGGTGGCGCACGCCTTTAATCCCAGCACTTGGGAGGCAGAGGCAGGTGGATTTCTGAGTTCGAGGCCAGCCTGGTCTACAGAGTGAGTTCCAGGACAGCCAGGGATACACAGAGAAACCCTGTCTCAAAAACCAAAAAAAAAAAAAAAAAAAAGAATCTACTCCTCAGTCAGAAATATACATAAACATAAACACAAGCTTCTCATAGACATATTGTTTGTATAGATTGAGTACAGTTAGACTATCTACCAGGAAGGTCATGTATACTAGGGACAAGGAAAGGTAAACAAAGCTGATCCAGTCATTCTGGAATAGAAAGTCACAAAATATTCCGCAACAAAGAGAGTGACTTTTCAATCATGAGACATAAGTCAGTATTCTTTTGTTTCAATAACAAACATTTTAACTCCCTTCTCTTTATTTTATCATGTTCCTTTCACTACATATTATAAAATGTGTGCATGTCCATCTGAGTGAATTATTTTCTCTTCCTTTGCTCTGATAAACTGTATGAACAAAGCAATGTAAAAAATAAAAGTCATAGTTTGAGGGTACAACCCATCAGAGGAGGCACATAATGCAGAGAAGAGCTGAAGGTGGTCAGAAAGCAGAGATGGAAGATTGTGGTAGAATTTCTAACTTCAGTTAACCTACTCTAGATAAACCCTCACAGATATGCTCCAGGGCTTATCTCTTAGTTGTTTTAGATACTGTCAACTTAACAATCAATATTGATCATCACGATGTCTATATTTATACCTCCATGAAAATATTTTAATTGGCCTTTTCAGTTCCTTGCTGGTTGAAATAAATAAGGTAAGCTAGAAGATTCACAGCTACAGTAATAAATTTTGCTAAAATTCATTCAGTACCACATCTAAATGATGTTCCCAGATCATCCTCACCTTGTGGTTACTTTGGCACTGAGTGATGTCTGTGCCTTTACCTCAGCATTTCTCTTGTATAATTTTTTTTGGAACACACACATTTATAAGGTTCACACTCTACATTTATAATTGACCACACCTCAAAAAATAATTATGACCTGAGATACTATGTATTTTGTATGTACTAGGTCAAGAGAAATAGAAGTAAGAAAGGAACAAGAGTGAAGATGTCTTCAAAGTGCAAAGCCTAACAGTTCTCAGTCAGGGCCAAGTTGAGAATACCATGTCCTCTCTATTACTGGCTTCTCTCAAGGAAGCCCTTCAGAAGTCACTATTGACTACTATAACTGGCATCCCTCACACCAGTGCATGCTTGTATTTCTCTTAGCAGAAGGAATTCTGAAGGACAGAGCTAGAGAAGCATGCCCCATATTGTTGTTTTGTTTTAATTTTTTATTAATTATTTCTTTTAGCCTCACTCAGACATGACCAAGTCAGTCTCTGGGATTTCTCTCTCTATTGATATATACATGTATGAGCTTTAAACAATTTCTTCATTGTCTTCTATTATCCACGTCGTGATAATGTTGCTGTGACCCATTGTGACTTTTCAGCAACGACTTTGAGTGCTGCTTGAGGGCAGAGCATGTCCAGCATAGTGGACTTAATTCATTGTGCTAAGTTTTGTGTTTGAGCAAGGGAATAAAGACATGTGAGTAGAATAAGATGCTTACACTATTTCTTATTTCTCTCGTTGTTGTTGTGGATTCAATGAACACCTTACAGTTTTGTTTTCTCCTAAGTATCTAAACATTATTATATACAGCATTTTACCCTACTTCACAGCCTAGATGTTAAAATACTAATTTCTTCTTTTCAATTAAGGTTAGATTCAGAGTAAGAGAGTAATTATATCAAAAGAGGTCATGGAGTTTGGAGCCCTGATCTCAAAGAAGACTCTGGAGGATTTTACCTACTCTTTTCCCATGACATATAAGGACAAAATTACAAAGTTAGCCTAAACAAGCAAAGATGAGATACCTCTCCATCTGATAGGAAAGACTAAACACCGCCATCTAGGGTTTCCAGCTGTTAAAAGCATGAGAAAAAAGGGGAAAAAAGTCTCATAGTAAGGTCAAGGATTACTCAGTACATGATATTTTATATTTTAAATATAAAATACAAAACAAAATGAGACATATGTGTATACCTCATAGACAGTAGTTTATAAAGAATTTCACTATCCTATTGATGGCAGTAATAATATGTATTATTAGCTTAATAATGTGTTATCAAACTATGATATACAAAAGTGAATATTTAGGTCATTTGATACTAAAATAAAATTAAAACAGGAAATGTAAAATTCTCAGAGCCTAAAAAGTGAGAACTTCATAGGCATAGCATTACTAGAGAAAGGTGAAAGAAAGGCTATGATTATTCTCACATTAGGTGGCTGCCATTGTACAAGGACTAAAAAAATTACACAAAAGTATGAAGGCAAGAACATTTAAAAATGACTTTTTTTCTAAAGCTGTGTGAAACTTACCTACTAAAAAACGTAAGAAAAACAACAGCAAAGATAAAAATAAAAACAGAAAGGGCTTATGGGAAGGATCGATAAAGAAACTTATGTACTTCCAGGCCATATGCTTTAAGTCCAAGACAACATATATAGTTAAATGTGGTACAAACTCTTTACTTATTTCAGACTCAAGTCCCTGCACAAGAAACATTAATTAAAGGCTTATATAGAAACAAAACTAATGGAATATCAGATATAATTAACTCTACAGATACCCATTGAGTATTATCTTAGTCTGTGAAGGCTATAGGCAAAATGCTGCTGATTGATTGACTTAGAGGGGGGGGGACTCATTTCCTTGCAGCTTTTGAAGACTAGGAGTGAAAGATCAAGGGCTAGCAGACAGAGTTGCTGCCAGATAAGGGTTCTTTGGTTGGGTTGAGTACCTTTCCTACTTACACTTATGTGTTTTATTGAAGACAGATGAGAAAAAAAGAGGCAAAAAGAATGAAATAGCAGGAGATGTGTGTGCTTGTGTTGCTTGAAGAGAGAAAGAGGGAGATTTCTGAATCTTCTTGTTTGTTTTCTTTGATAGATGCTAATCCTGTAAGATGAGAAACTGTCCTTTAAAATATCATTTTTTTAAACTGGGAAAATTAGCATCCTTTTTTGAGGTTTTTAGATTTTTATAATAGTAGTCAAGAATGGTCTCAAAAAAAAATTCAAGGATAACTTAATCAGCATCTGAAATAAAACTAGTTAGTTAGACAAACTAACTCTCTGCAGCTTACCGGAGGACAGAGATACAGAAAAAGAAAAGACAGTCAGGGTGCTTGTGCTATGTATGGCAACTAGGCAAAATGAGAAGAGGAAGGAATCTCAGAATTTTAGAAAAATACAACTGAACTCCAGCTAGCATCAGAAGATAGAAAAAACAGAAGATTAAAAAAAATGGGAGAGTTATAGTGGTCAAAAAGGAGGGCATATTCAGCAGAGCCTCATAGCGATTATGTAGCTGCATTGAGGTATTCTGAGAGATAACAGTACATTATCTTATTAAAGAAATTATCATCCTTTCTATCTCTGTAGTTTGGCTTATGTGAAGCAGACTTCCTGAGGAGCAGTCCTTTGGACAGGTGATTGGCTAGCTCATTTAGATGTGCTCTTAGGGAGAACATGGATAGTCTCTACACAGAGGTAGCTTCTATTCCTATTGATAACCTTTGGCCTGAACTATTGTCTCCAAACATCACCACATTGAATGATAATCTTCAACATATACTCTTTATTGATGACACATCAAATGTCCTAGATACTGGTGTATGTATATGTAATAGAAAAATGAATGTAGTACAGTTGACACTCAGAAAATTCATGAGATAAAGAACTATGTTTAGTTAATTTTTATATCACCACTGAGTAAAGTGTCTTAGCTTGAAAAGTATGCTGTGGTTAAAATATATAGTATGCCTCTAGTGAGAGAAAGAGTCACATAGCTAGCAAATGTAGAATGTCCCATAAAGTCCAGGAGAAGATTTTGTAACCCACAATGGTTTACCCTTTGGACAGCAACACAGCCAGGGAAGATAAAAGATAAAAAGCATGAAGTGTCAACATAAAAACACAACTCTTACCTCAAAACGGATAGGAAATATTTATTCTAGATCCAGCAATGAGTCACCAAGGTTACAGAACACAGAGTACTCAGAAAACATAGATTTGAGTTAACTCAAATTTTATCATCCAATGTGGTTAAGAGTTTGATGAATTTCTTATGGTAATATGATTCATGAAAATTATAAATTAAGACACTCCTCAAATACATTTGGAATATATTAGGTGTGATGGCTAAAGCACATACTGTAAGTGAGGACACCCGTTCTTTTGGTTGGTGAGAGGTCATGACGTTTTAAGTTAGTGCATTCCGATTTCATTTGTCAGTCATAAAGATGTTAACTGAGATACAAAGATGGGCAAGTGCTGGGTTTTAAGGTATTGAAGATGGTTCACGACAAAGTTTAGAAAGGTTCCCAAAGGTGTGCTTCTTTTAAGAAACATTTTTTTCACATAAGAAAGGTTTATCATTGCAGCAAGTAATGCTCCAAACAGTGCTCACCGCAAAGAAAGCAAAGTGTTTCAGAGACAGACATGTTTTCTACTGGAGAATACACTCCTTACAACTAAAGTTTCCAGGTCAGAATCACGTGTTCAAACAAGTGGTAAAAGTGAACTTGGGAATTAAGTGTTAAAATGAGTAAACTTGCCTGCATCAAGTCTTCTAAAGCAAGTCAGAATGACTTGGTAGTTTGGGACGTCTCCTTACATGTTTCTCCCAATGGCCTTAGCAAAGAATAACACTATAAAGGTCTGTGTCCAGTCATTTAAAGAGCCACACCTTCCCTAAATTTTCACCTGTCAAGGGGAAATAGTGTCACAAGATTTCAGTGTAGGTGCTGTAGACACTGGGTAAGCCTCCTTCCTGGCGTGTGAATGAACAAAGGCTTCTGAATGAACTTGGGCATGAACAGCAGAGGTTGAACTTAGTGTTAGTGGTCCTCAGAGTATTCTCTCTGAAGAGTATGGAGAGGTGAGTTGCTGTCTGTTGTTCAGCTATTCTGTGGCTGTGTTTTCCAAAATCTTCTGGGTCTTTTTACTTTGCACTTTCCCAGTTTAAACGACTATCAAGAAATGTTCTTAGAATTGTGCAATTGTTTTTTTTTCTTTTTTTCAAGCAAAGATGTTTTCTTACCATTATAGTGTGGGGCTCTAATTATTATATTTTCTTGTGATGCTTAGTGTTTGCAAATCAGAGTCTCGGTGCTTGAGAAACCAGTTTTCTCATGTACAGATTTGGGATAATTGTGTTGATGAAGGTCTCCCAGCAGGTTCTTGTGATTAATGTGATCCTGTTTAGGATGGGTTTGGAGAACTCAGATGAATATACCAAAGATCTGGCTGCACACTGAGCCAAATGAATCTTTTTTTAAGTTCAGGAATGAAGACATTGGAGGATTGCATATTTAACATTTGAACTAGACTTCTAATTTGAGGTGTAAGAATGAATAAAAAAAATTATTATCTGTGTGAAGAAAAATCTTTGTCAGATAAAAAACATACTGTTATTCTCTTTTGTGAGCATTGTAAATACTTATGCCGTGAGATGGAAAAGAATGTCCTAACTCTTTCAATTTTTTTGTACTTCTTTTTTTTTCCAGTAAGTTTGCCTTGAATGGTAATTAATTTTCATTGTAATTTCTTTAGCTCCTCAATACTTTAGCATGTAGATGTCTGTGTTCTTTTCTCTACCCTCTGTAAATATGGTGTGCTTATCTCCTGTGACAGGCCATTTTTTACTTAAGCTTGTTTAAGGATTCATGGAGTTTCTTTCTGAGGAACAGTGTTTTTTTTGTTTTTTTTTTTTCCAGACCCAACCTTATCTCTGGTGATACTGTTCGTGGTGGTCTGTGTTTAGGTTGAGTGTTTCAAGGCCTCATATTCAAGAATATAATATAATCACAAAGAGATTGCTAAATAGTGAGGGAAAAATAAAGCAATGGTACATATTAGAAAGAAAGAAAGAGACAAGAGAGAGAGAGAGAGAGAGAGAGAGAGAGAGAGAGAGAGAGAGAGAGAGAGAATGTCAAAACTGACGGCCATGTAATTGAAGATCCTAAAGCATCCTTGGTAACTCTCTGGAGTCTGTTTTTGTAAGGTTTAACAAAAGAATGAGGTAGTTGCTAAGTGGCATAGTTTGGGGTTTCTATTTTGATAGATAAGTTATATAATCATTTTTCTACACCACTTGTCACTTCCCATCCTTCTTCTGATTAAAATGCTTGGTTATATATAAGCATCAGATAGAAAATGCCAGGCACTCCCTAAAAGTTTACTTGACATCAGAATTTTGCCTTATTATATAAAAGCCCCATACCAGTTTAGATCAAATACGAGAGTATGATTGAACAGAATCTGTCTAAGTTTAATCTTCTTTTAGGTGAAGGAAGCTGTCTTAGTTAAGGTTTTACTGCTGTGAACAGACACCGTGACCAAGGCAATGCTTATAAAAACAACATTTAGTTGGTGCTGGCTTACAGGTTCAGAAGTTCAGTCTTTTATCTTCAAGGCAGGAACATGGCAGCATCCAGGCAGGCACAGTGCAGGAAAAATTGAGAGTTCTATATCTTCATCTGAAAGCTGCTAGGGGAAGATTCACTTCTAGGCAGCTAGGATGAGAATCTTAAGCCCATGCCCACAATGACACACTTATTGCAAGAAGTCCACACATTCTAATTCTGCTACTCCCTTGGTCAAGCGTATTTAAACAATGACAGAAGTTTAGGTTATTGGTCAGAGCAGGGCATGCTTGCAGAGGAGTTTAGGTGGGGTCTGAAGATGCTGATTGATTGCTATATGAATAACTCAGAGATGGGGATGGGCGTAAATTAAACCTGCAGATGAATTCTCAGGATGTGCTGTCATATGTATTAATATCAGAAGAATGTTGTGCTTAGAGCAAAACCAGCCATTTCTTTTTGAAAGAGGGTTCAGTTTGAAATTGTGGGTGAAAATCAAAGAGGGTGAAACAAATAGTGAAAGATTTCAGAAATGTGTTGTTAGGGTTAAAATAATAAACACTGCCATAAAACTCCTTTTATCTGGTAATTTTTGTATACATAGATGATCACAGGAACCTAGAAGAAGAAAAGTTCACCACTGGTGCCAGTTTCTTTCATATATACTGTAGGGAACAAATAACAACTCATATATGTGAGAGAAGTCAGTAGAGTTGGACTTTCCTGGTCAAGCTGAGATGTTAGAGTAGAATTAACTGTGGGTGAATCTTCTAAGATCAATTAATTTTAAAGTTAATAACAAGCATTAGCCATATTATTGTTATTTTATATTGACAAGCCACATATAAAAATACAGGACCATATTTAAATATGGATAAATATATAAATAAATCAACTCTTTCTTTTCATACTTCCCAAACTACATAAAGAAATATTAGAAAGAATTAAAAACACTACAATTTCAAAAGTCAAAGATAAGAGAAGACAACATAATGGGCCAGAAATGTCAGCACATGATGGCAATTGTAATACTGGAGAACAGATGGAGGAAGAAAGTGGCTTCTCTTCTGAAAGTGAGCTCATGGGAATACTTTTCTCTGCTTCTGGTGGTCTCTGCTGGGACCTGATGTTTAGAGATCATCGGCATCGTATTCAAAGATGCAAAGTCATGCACACAAATAGCAAAGTAGGAATTTAATTAAAGAATGCAATTAAAAACAAAGTGAAATTAAAAGCCAGGTATCATATGAGAGAACAGTGTGATTGAATGAGATCTATTCAAGAGTCAATGGTTACTGTCTAGGATTTCTTTTTATGGTGTGAGGAGTAGAAGCTGGAGAATGAAGAGGGGGAAGAAGAGAAATTGTTTGCTAGGGATGGCATGTGAGTTGTTTTCTATTTTTATTGGTAGGCTTGGGTTATGTAAGCCTCTGTTTATTGCACATATTCTTTCTCATCCTCCATCTAATCTTAGTTATATACATGTCATCATGCCTAGTTATAAAATAATGAATAGGGAATTTTCCCTGAAATTATCTTGCCTTGCTGCACATGTTTCTAATCCTTATATCTGTGAACTGGCCTTGTCTCTGGGATATGCTTCAGAACATGTTTGGCTTCACAAGGGCAAAGACTGAAAGTTTTCAAGGATCTACATTGCTTCATAAGGGGGTGTGCATTCAGCTTTATGCAAGTGTAAGCCAAGACACTACATTTATTGGGATAAGAGCTGTGTGTAGCTTAATCCAAGCGCATCTGAGGCTTGCTTGCCTTACCACAACTGCTTATCAGAGGTTTCTCTGCTTACCCTAGATCCAGGTCTTGGACATGGAATGGGGAAAAAAATCAGGTTGTGTTTCTGTAAGAAGATGTTGAATCTCAGTCTAAGACAGAAAAATAGTAAGTTAGTCCAGGAAGTTAAACACCAGATTTTTACTCACTTTTAACTTACAGTTAAACTTTGGAATAGAGAAACAGAACAGATCAGTCAGAAGTAAAGTCTCAGTGTAGATGCAAGCATTAAATATACTCTGCACACTGAATTCTGAGATCCTAGCCTGATTTTAACAACTTACCTTCTTCACTACAGAATAAGAGAATTTTTTTTACAGAAGAATGAACAACTATATGAAATATATACATAATGTCTAGATCTTTAGAAATATCCCCATTGAAAATCAATCTACTATGTAATCGCTAACCAATGGTACATATTCATGCATAAGCTCAGTCCACATTTTTTAAATTTCCATCTTATTTGTAGTGTCTCAATTATGGGGGTGAACAGGAATCAAAAATGTTTGTGTCCATAAAATTTTAAAAATAATGAGTAAAATAATCAGATGAACAACCAAGGTATTCACAAACATAGGAATAAAGTAGCTTTCATAAAACCAACAAAAGTATCTTTAGAATGACTAGGGAGATGACCCAGTAAAGTGCTTGCTGCATAAGCAGGGTCAGAGCTCTAGACTAACCCATGTAATGTGACTGTAACCTCAGATCTGGGAGTCAGAGATAAGTGGATTTCTGAAGATAAATGACTAACTAGTTTTACCATTTGATGGATACTAGGTTCTGAGAGAAACCTTGTCTAAAATAAGATAAGGAGGATGGAAATGGAAAAAGACATCCAAATCAGCTGTCCATGTAGTACAAGTACATGTATATACACATAAATATGGTCAAAACCTGCATTAACATACATACATACATATATATATATATATATATATATATATATATACATATATATATATATATATATATATATATATAACATCCAACATCTTTAGATCTTTATAGAGATAAGAGAATATATAAATCCATGAGACAAAAGGATGGTTCTTTTAAAAAAAAATCAGAAATAATAAGAAAGAAGCCTTGACAATTTGATAGAAGAAATATTTAAGTCTATAAAATTGAAAAATAGAATCTGAAAATTTGCCCAGATAATTGAACAGGGATGAAGAGGTGGGCAGGCAAGGTGGATAAGCAGATAATACAAGAACAAAAAAGGAAATTATAAGCTCAAAACACATTTTCTAACTTTTGAGGTGAGTTTTGTCTACATCATTTTGGATTGTGGCAGATCTCAGGTGTGTACTGCACAAAGATTTCTTTGGATGTGTGAATGAAGCTCATACACACACACACACACACACACACACACACACACACACACACACACTAGCTTATTTTCAAATGCCTTGGCTATCTCTCGGCCTGGGTACTTCTTTTTTATCTCCCACAATCTGCTTTTATACCATTTTAATTACATGCAAGTATTAAGGTCAGTTCTATGTTGAGAAACTAGCAATATAATAGATGAAAATTGTCAAGAAACAAGCAAGACAATAAACACAAAAAATGGTCAAAGAACAAGCAAGGCCATAAACAGAGTCCCATGATCACTTTTTCTAAAGGTTTATCTGGATGACCAAAATATCTGAGTCTACTTCCCTGTCCTTGTCCAATGTCACTTTTATGCCTGAAGTCTATTTATTTGTTCTAACCTAAAATTTCGATTTCTGCCTGAAATTACTTCTTTGTTCTAGCTGTTCTAGCCTAATGTCAGATTCCTATCTGAAGCCTATTTCCTTGTCCTTGGTCAATGTCAGATTCTTGCCAAGCAGCTTCAAAAGCTCTACACATCTCCCCCTTTATTATTTCATAAACAAGACTGAGCCTGTTTTAGGTTATTCTGAAAGGAATGCCTTCCTTACCCATAGTGGAATATGAATTAACAAAGCAATGCACTTATGTCTTAGGATGGTAAGGCTCTGTGCAGACTCTTACCCATCTTGACTTACCAGCCTGTTAAATGAATAACACTCTATGGGGATCCATTTTCAGTTTCATGCCATGTACTTTGGCTGCCAATATGTTGATGTTGAAGACAAGCTTTAACACCATGGGTAGGAATAAAAGCATTTACAGATGAAAAAGGACTAGTATGATCAAGCTATATATACCATTCTTGAAGCACGATCAAAAAAAAAAAAACCAAACAAATAAATAAAATACTGACATCATGCCATGGATAATTTAATCAGCAGTATTTGCAGAATCAAAGCCAAAAGAGCAGCATCCTTTAAATTTGTAATCTCACTATTCAAAGTTAAAACATCCAGAGAGGTGTTAGAATTATGTCTTTAATTTTTCCCTAATTATAATGACTATCATTTTAAATTTTAGAAGTAACATGAAGCCATTGGTATTTGGCATGATACTTGACATATCTTCTTACTCTTAAACTCTGAACCTCCTTACAATAATTTGAATAAGATAAAGAGCATCAATCCCTTGTTTCAAATGCCTATCTAAATCCTCTTGTATACTCAAGACATTAGTAAGTTTTTCTTTTTCTTTTTTCTTTTTTTTTCTTTTTTTTTTTGGCTAAATGACTAACAAATGTAGCTGTCTTAGCTTCTTGTGTCAAAGCAATTTCAGAAGCAGTGGTTCTTGTAATTAATATGATTAAAACTGCTAAACTGGAAATAATGAAGCCCATTATCCTCTTGCTTCTACTTAAAGTCAGACACACTTCTTCCAGTACTTGCAAGCTTTTTTCCAAACACCAAGGTACTGTAATACTCAGGGCAATTTAAAAAAAAAAAAAGCTGGTTGATAGACCTACGTAACAGAAATGCCATGTTTTAACACACTAACACAATTAGAAAGTGTACAATCAATACAACTTACATTAAATATTGTAGAAGAAACAAAAGTAATTTTAATATGACAATTAAAAGAGCCTTGACACATACACTAACACTTGTTTAAAATCTATAACCTGTTCCAACTCTATTTTTTCTAAAAACATCATAGTGAACTGCAGCTAACTTCCAAATATGTCTCTAAAAATGTCCAGAACAAACCTTCCAAATGAAGACTGATATTTCTAATGTTGGATTGATTTCTAGACCAGCTCATGATTAAGTCTGAATAACTAGTCACATTTGAGAAAAATACAAGAGTAATTTTAACTTCTCTTTTTGATTCTCTGTCCCTCAAGGTCTAAAATCTTGAGGCAAGGCAGTTTGTCCCATCTGCAGTATAAGAAAGCAAAGGTGGGTCATAAACATATGTCCAATACAGCTTTCCAGTCACCATTGTCAGGGCACTCAGCAAGCTCACAGGTTAGCATCATTATTTGTCCGAGTATCAACATGTCTCAGAAATCACTGTGGCAGGCAGCACGCTTCTTCAGTATCCTGCAGAAAAAAAACACAAGCATGCCCTCTTCGTCAATAAATACCTGATTGGGATCATACCATATGCCAGTAAGTGGATCCTTTCTTTTCAACTAGGCATAACTATGCCTAGTTCTAGGGTGCCATAGACACTCAGCAGAAAGTTCCTTGGCATCCAAAATTTTTAAAAATTTTAAATAAAATGAACATGTTTTAAATAAATTTGTGGTGTACTGAGATATACCTCCCCCTTTCTTATTGTATGAAGATATTGTTTTAAAGTTCCATGGACCCATTCCACAATACCTTTGATGTAAACTCACTTCCCATGTGAGCTATGTGGAATTGGGATTGTCTATTTGACAAACTCACTTCACAGACTTGTTATCCTGGCACTAGCATCTTCTGTTAGCTAGAGATTCACAGACCAAATTACAATAAGGTTTTTATTTGTATCGATTTAAGGGGGAAGGCTACTGTTTGACTCTGAAATTAAAACCTTACAGTTTGCATATCCTAACTCCCTCAAAGTATGTAGATTGGATCCACAAAATTGTTGGAGGTTCCTATTTTCTACTACCAAAATTTTCTCACCCAGTAATATGCTAATAAAAGTCTCTTAACATACTGAGGTTCATTTGAAATTTTAATTAAGTATCTGCAAAGTTGAGTGATTTTTTTTTGTTTATACATTCAGTGAGAATCTCATGCTTGTTTAATGTATTTAAATTTCATCAGTGCTTGAATCCCCCTTCACTTCTATCAGGCCTCTCTCTGCCTTGTCCTTCTCATGACTTTATTACATTTTTCGTAGCTCACTGAATCTCATAAATGCTGGCATTATGTGTATGGTTATGAGGCCATTCACTGTTGCATGAACAACCTTGCTGGAGCTTGTTTATTGAAAAAAAATAAAACAATACAAGCAACAATAAAATACTAGCCTGGCCTGCCGTAACCACCTTCAATAGCTAATGCACTTCAGCCTCACTCCCTTCTGTACTGGACTTGTACTCTGTCATATGTAGGTCTAATGCGAGCAGCCACAGCTGATGTGAGTTAATGGGAATATTACCATCATCCTTTCCCTTTTTATAATGGCATGATTGTTACAGGGATAGCAAACTAAATTATTTATTTATTTTTATTTTTATTTTTTGTATTAAAGGCCCATGCTGTTACTTGGCCAATGACACTTGGCAAGCAATACCATAGACTGTAAGGGAGAGCCAACTACCATCATCTCGGCAAATGTACATTCTGTCTAACATCCTATGAAATTTCTTTTCTCTATAGCCATAGGTCAGTGTGTTTCATCAGAAAAGCATTGTTTTGCAGTCGTTAATAACTAATACAATATCCATTGCTGGTCAGAGTTCATAAAATATGTAACTGGAATGGTTACCATTATATGTGACATTTATATTACACCTTCTCTCAACATGGCTCAAGGAACATTACACAGAAACATTTAAGATTTTTTAAAATTTTAATTATATGTATGCATATAACTGTGTGTGGTCATGTTCATATAATTCAGGTGTACAGAGGGGTTAGAGGCATCAGATCCCTTGAAATTGTGTCTGTAGGCACTTGTGAGCTGCTAGGCATGGGTGATAGGTCTAAGTTGGATCTTCTGAAAAAACTGCTTGTACTCTACAGAAGAGCAATATCTCCAACCATGCATAGTTTTATAAAAAAATTACATCAAAACAATAAACATGACTGCTTTTGATGGATTATTATCTATAAAAAATAGCATTCAGTTCCCTTAGGGAATAGAGTTTTCTCAGTCTAAACTCTCAGAAAGTAGTACCTGATGAGCTAAGTTTTCTTTAAATGATTTCTTCCTCTCACTTAAATACTAAATTTAATAAAAAATGACTAGCTATTTCAAAATATAGGGATATGAGATCAAAATGGGATAGAATGATGACACATTACAATTGTGTCATCCTATACAGCACGTCATATAGACTCTTACTGCCCATACATCTAAGGAAATATGTCCTGGGGGTAAGCTTCCACATTTCCTCTATAGAAGGCTGATATGGAGATAGATGTCCAGGAATTAAAAATCTTCCATGGCTTGAAAATAAAATATTCCCAGAAGATCATGTGTTTGAACATTTGGTACCCAGCTGGTAGCAGTTGGGGATATTGTGGAACACTGGGAAGTCAAAAGTCAGTGGAAGAAACTGTTAGCTGTGGGGCAGGCTTTGAGGATGAATACAGCCCTGCTCCTGGTCCCAGTTGTCCTGATTCCTGGCCAGCTGATATGTGAGCATCAGCAACACACTCCTGCTGCCATAAAGCTTTCAACCTCCATGTCTTCCCCACCACAATGGATTGTATTATCTTAATGTGTGAGTCAAATTAATGTCCACACTTTAGATGTTTCTTATCTACTCAAAACAGTGAGAAAGGAATCAGTGCAGCCTGAGTCTTACAGTTGTTCTATCCTTTATGACTTTTCACCTCTGGAGCTGGCTCAGGGGAGAACAGACGTAGTGTATAAACACTAGGAGGGGTACAAAGACAAACATTTGAATCTTTACATAAAAGCCTGTGAGGCATGCTGGGCTTCATGTAGTATCAGCAATTTGGAGGCTTAGACAGGATGCCCAGACCAAGCTGGTTAAATAAATAGCTTTATCAAGAGTCCTTGCCTCTTCAGTATAGTAGAGGTTGATTGAGGAAAAGGCTATATGCCAATCTACACATGCACACATATCCATCAATTCTCAAATGTTAAACTACATACATAAGAGCATGTATGAAACCAATGTCCATACGACACACACAAATGTATATATGAACTAAAAAAGGACTGTTAATCTTCCTCTTCATTAGAACCTTGTAACCTTGTTCTATTTAACCCTTTACTTCATTTCTGGAAACTAAACTAATAGTCTTAAACTAGATCACTAAACAATTATAATCAGACCATTGACTATGTATTTGTTTTTATACTATAGAGGTAATTCTGTGCTGAATCACATTCTAAGCACTGTATATGGGCAGGCATGATCTACTTAGGAGCTTTTTTCTAACTGAAAAGTATTTCTGTACCTAGATGTTATTTTTTCCTTAACTAAAGAAAAACATGTAAGAGAAAGTAAAAAAGAAAAGTAAAGGAAAGGAAGGAAGGAAGGAAGGAAGGAAGGAAGGAAGGAAGGAAGGAAGGAGGGAGGGAGGGAGGGAGGGAGGGAAGGAAGGAGGGAGGGAGGGAGGGAGGGAGGGAAGGAAGGAAGGAGAAAGAAAGACAGTAGGAAAGCTTGCAGAAAATGAGAGAAATTTGACAACATCTCAGTGACTTCAAGGCAGACTTGAGTTATTTTGATCCACATTTGTCTTGTTTAGAAACTAAACAAAGTGTCTATGCAGAACAGTGGTTTGGATTGAGCAGGGACTTTCATGGACTTGTCCATATTTTGACAACTGAAAGAAAGTGCAAGTTAAAAAAAATAGACCTCACACAGAAATAGAGGCAGAGATATTTCAAGGAAAAACTAGCAAGAAAATATCTACGAGTAAGATTAGAGTCCAGGTGAATTGTGTGTCAAAACAGAATGAAACATGGGGATAATGAATGGTAGGAAGAACAGTTTCTGCCCAACAAAACTTATGTGTGATGTCCCCACAGCTCAGTGAATAAATTATATCCAATGCAAGTATAAAGACTGTGGTTCATATCACTAAAGCCCAGGGAAAATGCTTCCTGTGCATGGTAGTCTGTGTATGAAGATAGATATAGAGCAACCCATAGTGAACTGGTTGGTGAGACTAAGAATAACCCTTTCTGCATGTATTTGGTTCAGTTCAAATACCCTGCCTCAATAAACAAGATGGATATCAGTGAAGGGAGACTCCATCCTTCAACCACGGATCTCCACACATATACATACTCTCTCTCTCTCTCTCTCTCTCTCTCTCTCTCTCTCTCTCTCTCTCTCTCTCTCTCTTTCTCTCTCTCTCTCTCTCTCTCTCTCTCTCTCACACACACACACACATACACACACAAAAAAAAAGAATACTTAGAGGGGTTGGAAATAAGGTTCAGTATTTAAAACCACTTATTGTACTCACAGAGCACAAGATTTCAATCACTGACACCTCAACAGCAGCTTACAACAAACTGTAAATCTAAAGACATGAGTTTAGATCCAACTGTCTGTGCCAGCATCTCCTTCTAACAGCACTCGTGTTATACATACACATTCAGACAGACACATCTACACATTACAAAAATGTAGAAAGGAAATGTACTTCTTTCACAAACAGTTTGTTTAACAAACCCAGCACTTTATTAGGGGAGGATGTGAGAGTCCAGCACTACTGATTATACTTCCAAGAATACAACAAATCTGACAATGCCTATGAGTTATATGAGAGTTATATTTATGGGAGGATTGATAAGCACAGGACACACAGGTCTAGAGGAGGGTAAGAACTGGCCTTTCCTTTGAGGTTTCTTCTTGTAAAGCTACCTGAGGCAGCAGAACTACTAAGGGAGGAAATAATAGCTCTTTTTGCTATTGATCTTTCTCAGAGCCATTCATTATGTTTGTATGGGCTGCTGTGTTGAGTGTGGCTATGATCTTCCAAAGCTCACTTATGCACAACACTTTGTGTTCATGAATCAGTACAAACATGCCCCACCTTTGTACATTTCTTCATATAAATATCATGTTCATCATTAACTGCAAAATGAGGATTGAGGATTTAGAGATTTCAAGTTGCTGTTCCGGAGTGTGTGTGCCAGTGTACATATGGAGGATGGTAGACAACCTTAATTTTGGTTTCTCAGGAACCATGCATCTTGACTTATGAGACAAGGTCTCTCACTGTCCTAAAACTTACCAAGTCAGCTAGACTACCTAACTGACCAATTATCACAAAGATTCATCATGCTCTGTTCTCCAAGTGCTAGGATTATAACTACCAGTACTATATGAGGTTCCTCATGCTTTCATGGCTTAAACTCTACAAGACTCTCTGTCATTGCAGCCTTAGAAACATCTGATTACATCCTGACTTACTGCAAACTAGTTGCACAGCTCCCTACAGATCAGTGAATGTCTCTAACCCAGGAAAGAAATTATCAGTGTTGATGCTTGTATTGTACTTAGGTATCAGTAGATGAGAGAATGGTATAGATTAACCTAGGGTTGATCACTCTCATCTTAGCTATTTTGAGAAGGCTAGTCTGATTCCATGACAGACTTCAAATTGGCCATTCAGGAGACTATGCCTAAGAACTGGGCAAGTCTAGACAAGCCCATGCAACTCAGTTACTAGGAAAAAAAATCCAGGCTTCAGTCAGAAGCTGCCTACCATCTGACCTGAGGCAAGAAAAGTGAGACAGCAACAGCTTCCAGCCACACACCCTGGTATTGGTTCTAGAATACCTAGAGATAGAGTAAAACAGAGACCACCTACACTGGGAATTCCCTAATGAACTTTAAATCAGGTTTGCATGCTCACTTGGTCGTCTCTTTATGTTGGTAATTGCAGACCCCAGCATGCTGAACTTCTGTAGATTAAATCTGTCATTGTATTTCCATATTATTTGACTCCAAGTCATCATTCTTTTGAGAATCATGTTAAAATCACATTCAGGTCAAGTCAAAGAAAGGCTGCAGTGATATCTGCCTGGATTTTAATGGGTTGCTATTTGCTCCCAGAACCAATTTCCAGGCAGTTTCCCCGATTCATTGTCTTTCTCCCTCACTCCCTTCCCTTCCCTCCCTCCCTCCCTTCCCTTCCCTCCCTCTCTCCCTCCCTCCCCTCCCTCCCCTCCCTTCCCTCTCTCCCTCCCTCCCTTCCCTTCCCTCCCCCTCCCTCCCTCCCTCCCTCCCTCCCTCCCTCTAGCAGAAAGAGGGTTGTTTTTTATTGAAATGAAGAAAAGATACTGTTTGTATCACAGCTTGCTCTATTTTCTTTCTTTTCTTCTTTTTTTGTCCCTTTCTTACCCAGAATAAAGGGGTACAGGAGATAAGTGGTAAAGTTTCTTCTTTGGTTGTCATGGAACTCAAATATAATTAAGAGACAATTCACCAAATATATTTCTGAATCATGTTTTTTCCTTAAAGCAAAATGAAAAAAAAAATCCATTGCTTTCTTTCTATATAAACTCACAACTCCAGTATTTCATCTGTTTTTAAAGTTTCTTATCATGACACCGAGATCTAAATTTGATATGAAGAGTAGCTCTTTGAGAATTCTCCTAGGCTGCTACCTCCCCAGCCAACTGTGCATACTCAGCTGATAGCAGTTGCTAATGAGACATCTCCCGGCAGTCATCTCTGTGTTCAGCTCTGAACTTATTCCTTTTGTAGATCCCTGTGGTGTGAAATGAACCCTTAAATGTGATGTGGAGTTAACAGAGATCTATTCAGCATAATTTTAACAGCGAAAAGAATAATGACATAGAGGAACACCATCTAGTTTGATGATGACAGGGATTAAAAAGTTGGTAAGGGATGTGATCTGATGACAGTGATGAAGTCAGTCCACTGTTTACTCTTTTTCAGTTCTTGAGAATGCAGCTTCCCAAAAGCTAACAACAATCAAAATGATAATTGTAATGCAACTTAACGTTTTTATTGTTATGTTCTAGGTACTCAAAGTATTTCAGATAGCTTCATTCTGCACAAATTTTTGAAGGAGATATCCATTTCTCATTCAGCCTGTAATATTAACTAGAATGTTTTTCTGATTTACCAGGGTCATCTAGACAATATCTTAAGGCCCTGGAATCTAATACAAACTGATTATCTGAAGCTATTCCTTTTTTTCTGGCTTCTCACAAAAAGTATGTTGATGAATCGGTTTCCGGCTCAAGATTTGAATGGGCTCAACCTGCCATGGGGCTCTATGGCGATTCTGGTATTAAAGAAGTATGAGATGTCTTTTGGAGGAACATGGCTTTTTATTTTATTTTGCATAGCCAGACTTTAGTTTTACAACTTGTGAGTAAGTAACCTGAAGTTGAACTTGAAACATGACTTTAGTGCAATGTCATATGTGTGGCTTGCTATGAGTTAAACAAGTCTTCAACTAGAACTGATCTGTCTGTAACCCTGTAACTGCATCTTATTCGTGATTCTCAGATTGGCAATTCTGGTTTCCACCTCTCTGAAAAACTCCAATCTCACATTTTTCCTAGTTATCTAACTAATAACATATTCTGTGCAAAACATGGTTATTTACCCTCCTATAAAACCTTTTTATTTTCTCTTTTACATTGCATTAAATATCTCTGTTGATTTTTCAGTACTATACAACACAGAAAAAACAAAGATAAATAAAAAATACACAATCTTAGATTCCTTGAGCTCACAATGCATTGGGAAAATCACATTCTTATAAAATATGTACCCTTCAGAAGTTCACGTGTATCCACCAGTCAAAAATAGTTTACATAGCTAGGTTGGGTATTAGGTTACACTGCTGAATGAGCATTACCATACTTATAAAGCCTTTGATTAACATTTTAAAAAAATTGTATAAAAGCCAAATGAAAAAGGGGGGGCACGGGATAGGGGTTTTCTAGGGAGGGGAAATGGGGAAAGGGATTGGCATCTGAAATGTAAATAAAATATCCAATAAATAAAATAAATAAAATATGTACCCTAATAGAGACAATTTAATATTGTGAAAACCTCAAGTCAGAGAATACTCAATACTTTATTACTATTTTAGTTCTGTGAGAGCCTATTTCCAAATGAAGGTGGACATCAAAGCAAGGCAAAGGTATTATAGAGGAGAAATACTTGAGCTGAGATCTGATGGTATAGATTTGGAGTTTGATTTGGGAACCTTGACTTCAGCAAAGGGAATGCCTTGTGTAAAATGCCTCCTATAAAGCAAATAGGAGTGAGAAAAAGCTGTAAGAATGTCCAGTTGCAATGAGCAAGGAGACTGAGTACTGTGAGAGAGGCTGGATTCTCATTACCTCTAGCTGTAACATTTTACACATTAAGGCTGTTCCTTTTTGTCTTCCTGCATACCACCTCCCAACAGTTTCTGCAAAGATGAACTTCCTTTTTCCCCATATCCTGTCTTCCCTGATTTTAATCTATTACTCATATTTACTCCTGGCCTCTCCCATCCACCTAGACTGAAGAACTGATTATGAATTTTTCTAAAACAAACCTTAGACTATCACCTGATATGCAGTGTCTCTTACAGGTTTATGTGTGAGGACGTTTAATATTATTATCATGCTGTTTGTGAAGTCACAGAACCTTTGGGAGGTAGGGCTTAGGCCTCCAGAAGAGATTTTTGAGGGTTATATCCTAACTTTAATGCAAGCCTGATTTCTTCTTCCCAATCTATAAAGATGTGAGGGGTTTCTGTTTCTTGTTTCAGCTACTATAGATGGAGCTTCTCCTCGAACTTTGAGTGCCTATCATGAGAGGTTGTAGAGCTGTGCAGCTTGCACAATTATTATGATTTCCCTACCTCGATGAGCTATAGAAATGTGGGACCACTATATACTTTGTGTTTCCCTTACATGAGGAACCGTAGGGTTCTGAATTTTCACTTCATACTGTGTGTGAGAACTTTATGTGTTGGTTTTTATTTACTTTTATTATTTTATGGTAGCTTAAATTTAAGAGATTACCTTGAGTCTTAGTAGAGAATTTTGACTATTCATAATATTTGAACTCTTAAGATTTTATTGGGATTTTAAAAGTTACACTATGCATATTTTATGTAGTGAGGTAATCATCAACTTATGGGTTTAGGGGGAAAGTTTTATAACATGAATCTGAAATGTCACCAATAGACTAATGTATTTGAGCACTTAGAAGTAGGGTGGTATTTTGGAAGGTTATGAAAACTTTACTATTGTGAGCCCAAATGGGAGATGTAGAAAGAAAGGAAGGACCTATGAGTGGGAGCTTTGTAGTGCTTCTACTCCCATCTGTGTCTCATGACCTGCTAAGATGTGAAAAGCTACCACCTCACAGTCCTGCCACTAAAGGTAGAATAACTGGAGTTGCCAGGCCTTTCTATACATGACAAAGTATTTTCCCTATAGCCAGAATAATCCTCTACATTGAGACCCTGGAATATGGAATTGTACTAACCACATTTAAGATGTATCTCCCCAACTTAATCCTAGTAATATCCTCACAGATGG
The DNA here is from genome assembly GCA_019844195.1 of Rhabdomys dilectus. Taxonomy (NCBI): domain Eukaryota; kingdom Metazoa; phylum Chordata; class Mammalia; order Rodentia; family Muridae; genus Rhabdomys; species Rhabdomys dilectus. The sequence continues at coordinate 193,400 of JADRCG010000272.1, read as the reverse complement.
GCATAGACATTTAATGGCTGGATGATATTAGATCTGCTGAAGTTGATAATTATCATACTAGGTATTTAAGAATACCTAATTGGCATATTTTTGGGCAAATGATTAATCTGTAAAAATATGGACTTCTGATAGATAAAATTTAGGATTCCAGAAAAATATCCCTTAAAATAGAGCCAAGAGACAAATTCATACATAATATGAGAACATATCCAGGTACAGGCTATCATTATGTAACTGGTCCTTTGCATTAGAAGCAAGCACAGAGCCACTATGCATTTCACTGCCTCTAGCTTTATCTCTAAAAATAATAGTAACTATTGCAAATTATTATGTCATCAAAGTTCTAATTCTAGGGAAAGCTAATTACTTTTTAAGATGGGTTTAGAAAAGTAATATTATGTCTCATAATGGAGAAGAAAGAGACTTCATGAACCTCTATCTTAGGTGACCTAAAGAGCACCTCTATATCAGACAAACACACATAACAACCTACATCACATATAACAGGCATTCTGTAGATCTCAGTCCATTTTTCTCTGAATGTATATTTTAGATGAACTCAAGTCTGTGTTCCCATTTCCAAGGCAAGGGTAAATTGAGACAGAATAATTGATCCAAAAATAACAATATCCTAAATAAATAGGCTTCTAACCTCTGCACAGGTGACATTTTTAGAGTCAGGACCTGATGGGTCTTCCTCTTTCTTCTAACTCAAGAAGCTGAGTAACGATTTGGTTCCATGGCAACAAGCAAGATAACAATGTGATGTTGTGCATGTGGGAATTTATGGCTATTTTCTATGTTAATGATTTCAGAAAATAGTTTAGGAAATCATCTCTAACTCACCACCATTTATATTTTCATTTATGAAAATTCCTGAATCTAGCTCAAATTCTTCATATTTCTCAGAATAATCCTGTGGATCTAACAGGCACTGAGAAGATACAAGGGCCAAAGATATCAGTTTTATTCTGACTAAGCTACACTTTTCATACTACTAAGATAGTGAACCCAGGAGGTGTGTGTGTGTGTGTTTGTGTGTGTGTGTATGTGTATGTGTGTATGTATGTATGTGTGTGTGTGTTTGTATGTTTATGTAAGACAGGCATTATTTCCAGCAATTCTTAGTAAGCACTTCTATCCACTGAGCTATCTCCCTAGTTCCCAGGAAAGCACAATATTTAATGTTTCTATGATGAATAGTTTTATGTCAACTTCACACAAACTGAAGTCTCCCTCCCTGTCTCACTTCCTCTCTCCCTCACTCCCTCTCTTCTTTCCCCCTCTCCCCTTTCATTCTTCTCTCCCTCCCTCTCTTCCTTCATTTTTCTCTCCCTCCCTTCCTTCCTCACTCTCTCCCTCCATCTTGTTTTGTTTAATTTTCAATCAGGCTTTTAATGGGAAGATAAAACAGCAGTTTTCCATTCCAATGTGTAAAACTGCAGACAACTGATTAGAATGGTCATTGTTGGTAAATCTCTCTTCAGTGACACTACACAGCTATAGCTCCAACATACCTGCATTCAAAATCTTCAGAGATATAAACTGAGTTCAACAGTAGTGACCAAGGCAAGAGTGAGATCCTTACATATTTCCCCTGCTCCAGGAAGGGCATAAAGTCAGCCGTGATCCCTTTTTTAGATCCAAATTAAAAAGGTAGTTGCAAATTGGATGGTGTGTGTGTGTGTGTGTGTGTGTGTGTGTGTGTGTGTGTTTATATTTACATCCATAGTCGTACATGGAGAAATCAGATACTTGATGTATTATACTCTCACTTTCTACTGTAAGCATCTTTCACTAAATCAAAGAATGAATGACCTTCCAGAATCTACGTTTCTCTGTACTATCAATGTACTTGAATTAAATGTAAGTATTGTCATATCCAGATTTTATGTGAGTACTGGCGATTCTAAATCAGGTTCCCATGCTTGCAGAAGTGCTCTTACACACTGAACTATCTTCCACCATCCCTATTTCCATGTTTTTAAAAACTTGTCTTACCTCGAGTAAATCATTTCAGATTTATCTCATGCTTGTACTGTATGTGAATATGTATATTTGTGTATCTGTATGTGTTATGTGTGTATAGGTGTTTGTATGTATGGGCACATGTGGGTATATAGGTGGAGGTCAGATGCAGAAGTCTAGGTCTTAGTCTCCAGCTTTCTTCCTTCTTATTTTCTGAGATAGGGTCTCTCACAAATTGAAACTTTGAATAGGTAGGCTAATTGTCCAGCTAACTCTGGGCATCAACATATTTTCACTTTATCTGATACTGAGGTTGCAGGTATGCACTGTGTGGTTATCTTTTTAATTGATGCTGGGAATAAAAAAACCACTTCCTCGTGCCTGGCCAGCAAGCACATTACAGCCTAAGTCTTTTCTCCTATCCCTTATTGCTAAATTTTACATTGTCTTCTAGATACCAATTTAGAATTTTTCTCTTCTGTAACACTTTGTGATTTTCTTGTTCAAACAGGATTAGTTTGTTTAGAAGACTAGCTCCCTGGTAGTACTTCCATTGACCGCTTTGAAATGGCTGTTGTGTTTCTCCATTACACTCTGGTGCCTTGTTCTTATGAGTTGGTACCTGTAACAGTGTGCATGCCGAAGGATGTGTGCCTTGTGTGGAACATGTTAATAGAAGTTCTGGGAAAGTTGAACACTTTATAAGACACAACAAAGATAAATAAAATCTGAGGGAGTTAATCATGAGTGAAGTATTATATCTCAGCAGCATCCCACTGACCAGGCATCAAGCCTCAGATGGTCACCAGTATGCCATCACTGTATCAGTGTCTGCGGCCACAGATACAGTCAAAGAGTTTTCAAAGATACATATGGGAGACATTACTGCCAGATACTTTGAATTTTTCATTGTTGTTATGAAGATTATCTGTAGTCAAAGAAATTGAATTACAAAGCATAATATGAAATACATAAAGCTGCTTCAGTAGAACTTCATGGAAAACTAATTACTGCATTGAGTTCTAGTGACCATTGCCTTTAAATCACATAAATCATATACAAACATTGTGAACATTTTCCTTTTAATGGAAGTAAATTCTTATTTTGTCTCCAAGACACACATCTTCAGTAGTGCAATAGGATCTCTAAGCACATAAAGAATGACTGAGTATCTCTTATGAACCCAGTGTCTCTTGGACATGTGGGGACTAATGTCAAAGCACAGATGAAGCAGGGAGCTGGGTTAGATTTTATCAAACCTGTTCTGGTTTCAGTTCTGTTTCTGTGATACAACACCCTGGCAAAAAAGGAACTTGGTAGAGAAAGGCATTTATTCACTTTATAAATCCATATTGAAACCCATAATTGCAGTGAAGTCACAGAGACTGGTAAGACAAACACCTATTCTTATCGTACTTACGTTCGAGAGCAGAGAGAAAGAAATGTGTGCAGGCCTGCCTGTTTCATTGCTCCATTGCTATTTTTCTCCTGTACAATTGGTTTAGGATACCCTGCCTCAGAAATATAGTCATTAAAAGTAAAATAGATCATTCAAAAGTGAAGACTGTTCAACACAGTTATGCCTACAGGCTAAGATAATGTAGATAATTCCTCAATTAAGATTCTTTTTTATGTAATTTCAGATTGTGTTAAATCAACAGTTAAATCCTGCTGGGTCTAGCCTAGCTGCATAAGGGGCAGTGCGACACAGTTAATGCCCATGGAGCATCACCAGGCCATTGATCCCCCCATGGAGTGATGATTACATTTGGCCTGCTGTCTCTTTTGTTTTAGTTCAATCTCTCTTTAAGTGTTCTTGAAAGCCTGGGCAGATGGCTTAGTCAATAAAATGCTTGCCATCCAAACATAAATTCCCTGAGCATGACTCCCAAGAGTAAACACAAAAGCCAGGTACAATGATCTGCAGTCATGCCAGTGCTGAAAATATTGAGACTTGTGGACTTAGAAGGCTCTGTGGCCAACCAATCTTACGAGTCAGTGAGCTCTTATATCAACCAATGAGAGATCCTGCTTCAAAAATGTAGGTGAAGATAAACCATGGGATACGTTTTGCTCACCTTTAGCCTGTACAGGTGCACAAGTGGATACTGGCATATATGCATTATATATATATATATATATATATATATATATATCTCAAATACACAAACACACACATCAAAGGTATGTTCTAACTTATAGAGAATTTACATATTACAGCCAATAAAGCACAGGGTATGTTAGAGTAAAGATGATAAGAAGTCTACGATCTTGGAAAATCCAGCTAGTTTTTCATGATAAACAACTTTATGCAGACTACTGAAGGATGGAGAGAAAGGAGCCTAATGTGACAACTTTTCCTATTGAAGAACCCTCTGCACAGAGAGGACTGGCCCTTTGTGATTGTTGCATTCTAAAGGAAGTCTACAATGTTTCTAAGCAGTTAGATTGAGTTTCTGCATCACCTAACTCTAAAAATAATTAAGTAAATATTTTAAAAGTTTTTTCAATTCCTAACCCTTCTTTCCTTCTTTTTTTATTGGTGTTTTCTTAAATCTATAAAATGAAGTTCAGGACTTCATTTTATTTTATTTATTTATAAATAAAATAAATAAAGTAAAGCAAAGAACATTCTAGATGAACATAAAGGCAGGAACTCAACCATTAAGAAATTTGTTTAGTAAGGCTTTATTTATTTATATTTTTTAGGATGTGAATCTGATTCCTTTGAAGAAGCATCCTCATTACTATGTTTAATTCTAATTGATGGTCTTTTTTTTTTTAGTATAAGTTTTTTGCACCATCATTTTTAATTAAAGACTCTAACCATATTCATATATTCATTGTATATTTCTGTATGAGTGTGCTATGTCATATGCTGTGTGTATGGAGGTCACAAAACAACTTTTGAGACTCTATTCTGTCCTTCTGTGTGGGATCTTTTTCTGTGTAGTCAAACACATTTACCTGTTGAGACATCTTATCAGATTCCACTATTATTATTTAAGTAGTAATTCACACAGACACACACACACACACACACACACACACAAGTGGGGGAGAGACAGAGACAGAGAGGGACAGAGACAGAGGCACACACAGAGACAGAGAGAGACCGAGTCAGTGACAGAGACAGTGATAGAGAGGGACAGAAAGAGACAGATAGCAAGTGGGAGAGGAATAAAGAAAAAAGTATGTCTCACTATTATGAAAAAAAAGAAAGAAAAAGAAGATAGATATAATTTGAGTGTTTCAACATTAAAAGGACCCACTAAAATTTTATGGGGTACTTGTGGAGGCCATAGTACATTTTACTACAAATTTTTATTTCAGGAACATATTTGTAAAAGAGGTGATAACTGCATCTCAAAAAAAATCACTTTTATATTCATTTTCAGTTGTAAACAGAAAATCTCTGTCCATATTCATGCAGAGAATGTGTACTCTGAATGCACAGCACTGCTAATGTGTACTAGAGAAATGCTTGAGACCACATGGTTGATTAAATAGTGTGTGATGCATTGCTTTCAATGACTTCTGACCTGGCACTTGGCCTATTCTTTAGTTTGTTGTATTGATAGTACATTTTCTGTGACAGTCTGCTACCTCTGGGACTATAAACCTAAAGTGTTTGCCATTGTGAAAGTTTGATGAAGAGTATAGAGATAGCGACCCCTAGGGAATAGAGGGACAGTGAATATTAACTTTCACAGGAGATACAGAGAAAAGAAAAGGGGATTCAAGCCCTGGGAAAATGACTAGAATATCAATTTTGAACACAAGCCCGATGTTTTCCTATGATTGACAGCAATGGAAAAAATGAGTGAGTTGTGAAAGGTCAAATAAATGTGAATATTTGAAAAACTGGATCACAATCATACTTTTTGGCCCAAATTTGAGTAAATGTACTTTCTTCCTTACTGTCCATCATAGTGTGGGACTGTGCTCTGTTCACAACATTTTCTGCTCTCTTGTATACTCACGATGAGTTTCTGATGGCTGGAGGAACTGTACACTGCAGCTGATCTCACAAAGTAGGCATAGCATCAGGTATTATGCACTTGGGCCACGGATCAACCGTCTCAGGCAGCCATGTTGCAAAGCTGAAATGAGAATGTTCCTGGGATAAAAAAGCCAGTGAATGTGTGTCTTCCATGTCAGGTTTTCATATAGAGGAGCTTTCAAGTTAAAAATAAATGATATTCATTCTACAGTAGCTGTAATTATATTTTTATTTAATTTTTAATTTTAAAAATTTATTTATTAAATTTAAATTTATTTAATTTTTTACTTATTATGTAATTATGTAATTAGTCTGTAATGCTTTATCTTTCTGGATCTCTCAATCCTTTTCTTCCTCATCACACACAAAAAGGAAAGAAAAGACAATCCTGCATATGCCTTCCCAGATTCTCTGAAATTCTCTGTAATTCCCATCCATTATGTAAGTGCTGAAGTTAGGATACAGTGAACTGGTTTCCTCATCTCGTGGACAATGAAGAGTTGCTTGAACAATAGTCTCTTGATAAAATTTAATGTCCTAAGGAGCCTGAATGTTTAGACTGGTCACCTTGCCTTAAGTAGACCACACTTGAACTGGAGATATTACACTTCAGTGTGTGAAAATAGTAAGGTCTTATCTCAATCACAGAAGGAAGAAGATGATTGTTAAAAAACCATGTCATGAGAGTGATCATGTTGCCAGGTGGCGGTGGCACACACCGTTAATCCCAGCACTTGGGAGCCAGAGGCAGGCGGATTTCTGAGTTGGAGGTCAGCCTGGTCTACAGAGTGAGTTCCAGGACAGCTAGGGCTACACAGAGAAACCCTGTTTCAAAAAAAAAAAAAATGAGAATGACCATGTCACGTTCAAGTTCTCACATTCCAGTTACAAATAGGTCACTGGGTGTGCTTGTCAAAATGAATCTCTTTCTTCTACTATCTTTCTCCTCCCTATCCCCTACCTTTTCTTCCTTCTTTTCTTCCATCTCTCTTTCCTTTCTCTTTCTTTGTAGTTGTTTATTTGAGGGAGGGTCTCACTGTGTCTCCCAACTGGCTTGAAAACTCTGCAGTCCCAGCCTGTAAATTACTGAAATTACAAATCTACACTATTGTGATGATATCAAACTATAATTTTAATTCAAAGGGGCACATACACAAAACCACACAGTAACAACAACAGCAGCAGCAGCAGCAACAGCAGCACAGAGATACACTCACTTTAATTAGTATCTGTAATCAGAAGCTTGTATTTGAACTCTGATGAACATATAGATTTTTTTAAATGAATGCTGAGTCATTGAGGTCTAGAAAACAGCCATCACCAATTTACGAAAAATTTGATCAGGTCTTTCTATGTTGTGTTTGCTATTCTTAATTCTAACCCCCAATTTTTTTCTTTCAAGGAAGTTTACAGATTCACTATCGACTAGACAAGGGAGAAAGTCACATGTTCACCATCAGCGTAGAGAATCTGGCCAACAGAAGAGTGCACCAGGTGAAGATGAGTCGAGATGCATCAGAACTTTCCATTCAGGTACTTTACTTCTCACCTTTCCACACAGCCTACATGCCCAGGTTTCTTTATCAAAGATATCTGAGCTCAGTGAAGCCACATACTAGAGTATAGATTTACCCCAGTCTCTGGTTCAGTACTTAGCCACGTTCCTCTTTCCCATTGGCATCACCAAAGAGCTACAAATACAGATTCTAGAATTCCCTCACCAGAGCTCTTCCACAAGAAACTACGGAGAAGAGAAAGCACTAGACATCCAAGTTGGGCTCAAGTTTAGTCAGCTGTTACCCAGAATGAGTAACAAGAATGATGCATGAAAATAGGAAAGAACATACAGAAGACTGTAGCAAGGGCTAATTGGGTGTAGGATACAGGCGAGCAAATAGGAGAGCACAGGTCATACACAAGCCCTTATGAAGGCACAGGTCTCTTCTACACATGACTTCTCATTGCTACTTCCTTCCTAGTGCAAACTGGGTCTTGTAGACAAGGGAGAGCTACCTGGGCAGAAAAGAACAAGAAGGTTTTTAAAGAGTTTATATGTGCACATGCAGAACTATTTGTGAAAACAGTGTGGTAGGCTTCTGTGAATTACTAGTGATACTGTATACAGATCCAACAGCAGATCAGGAGAGATCTTAATAACGTCCAGCAAAAGTCTAGACTTCTCCTCTTTGATCATAAATGAGAAGGCTAATCAGCTTAGCAATCACCATTTGGCTTAGATAACTTTAATTCATTCATCCATTATTTTCCAAATTTGTCACAACAAATGTCCTCCTTTTTCCTTGCTACCAACAGATGCAATGCATTCTTTCTAAGAATATGCTTTTCTCTCTTTATCTGGAATTATATATCCTTTAGAATAGATATCACACATTCTCATTTGCCTGTCCCCCCTTACTTGGAACTGAGAGCTTGTGCGTGCTCTCTATCTATTCCATAGCAATGCTCAATAGGCCTGTCCTACCTGTAAGTCAGATTTCATAGTGTTCTCACAAGCATATCTCCAACTTCCTTCTGTCTTCTATCCTTTTTTTATCATCTATCCAGTTCCACAAAATTGTTGCCTGATGCACAAATTAATTATTGAATGCACCAAAACCAAGCAAGTAAACTAACCAACCATAATTTTTCTGGATTGAGAAAAGAAATACATTTCTCATTATTTATGCAGACTTTTACCACTTTATTGTCTTGGAAAAGTTGATATATGCTGACTTCCATAGTGCATCTTCCATGTGAGTAAACTTATTCATTGCCATGACAAAACACCTTGGAAAGAGTTTAAAGAAATTCTGGCTTAGTGTTTGGGATCACAGGCCATCACTTCCACAGGAACACAAGGCACTTGGTCACAATCCATTCCCAATCAAAAACAGAGAGAGAGAAAGAGAGAGAGAGAGGAAGAAAAAGAAGAAGAGGAGGGGGAGGAGGGGGGAGGAGGAAGAGAAGGAGGAGGAGGGATGTAGAGAGAGAGAAGGAGGAGGAAGAGAAAGAGAGAGAGGGAGGGAGGGAGAGAGAGAGAGAGAGAGAGAGAGAGAGAGAGAGAGAGAGAGAGAGAAATGCTGGTGCTCAGCTCACTTTCTAATTCTTATTTATTCCAGAACTTCAGTTTTGGAATGATGCTACACTCCTTTGTGATGGGCTTTACACCTTAGCTAATCTAGTCTAGAAACTTTCCCACAGACATGATTAAAAGTTTGTTTCTATGGTGATTCTAAATTCCATGTTGTTGACAATCAATATTAACTACTATAACCTCCTTCCTCTTATTCCCACCATGTTACACAAAAATTGCACTGCTCAAGATATGCACAAGTTTACTTTGCAGAAACAGTATTGGAGTGTTGTGTGAATACTTCTGGCAAAGCATGAACAAATGTCTACTCATTCCATATAGGGATCAAACAACAAAGCAACATAAGGACACCCCTAAGTCTAAACCACTAGAGAACCAAAGAGTTTCACTGAAATTACTAACAGGAATATGGATGAGAAGTAACAGGATCAGAGATGACTTAAAGACAACTATGTTATCAAAATCCAATCCAGCATGGGTGGGAACTCACTAGAGCTATATACCTGCCATGCGCTTTACAACTTGTAGGGAGAAAAATAGGTAGGAAATTGCTTCTTTTAGGCAACTCATTTTGGGAAGATAAGGGCCTAGATCTAGTGTATCTGGCCAGTTTCAAAGACTTTCTGAAGACTTTAAATTATTTACTTACCAAGTTTAATGAGATTCCCCATCAAATGTAATATTTCACTTCATCAAGTGTAAGCAAACATGCTTTCTCAGCAGGCAAAGATTACCTGACATGACCAGTGAAGGAATAAAACCAAGCTCTGGTTGGAGGGGCTGCAGCAAAACTGAGGCTGTGACAATTTTATTGAGAACAATTAGATTTTTTTATATCCTGATAAGAAACAGAATACAGTGGTGATTTTTAGGATAAATATAGTTGTAGTTGCCAAGAATAAATGATGTTTGCAAGCTGTAAGAAGCACACAAGATTCATGTCTAAACCAATTGTCTTAAGGTTCCAACAGAAAATGCAGAAAAACACAAAACGGACTGAACACTTCACTGCCTGAGGGAGAACCTCAGTTTCTCAGGAGCTGAAAGGCACACAGTGATCCAGAACTCACAGATTCTAACTGGGAAAACCTATAATGCATGTTTCTCATAGCATCCAGGCAAGAACATCTCCATGGTTCTCTGCACCCAAGCTTTTCTCCAACAGAGGAGATTCCTACACAACATGGGGCACAACAGCCTAGATTGTTCAGTCTTTGGGAGTTGATTTACATTTTATTTGAATAGTACCACTCTTCTCTAAGTTTTTTTCCTACCTCACCAATTGAACACTCTGTCTTCTTATAGGTTTTCTTCTGTCATCTCCCCTACCCGTTGGTGCACACAGTATTCGACTAGACCACTACTATTTTATAGCTATAATAATGGAATGGCTAACCTTAGTCAATCTCATAATTTTGTGTGTCCTGCATTTGCCAAAATATAAATGTCTACCAATATCCAGCCCTCTCCTAATGTCCTGCAAACAATTCCCTTGACTTTTCCCATACACTGTCCATTATCCTTGTGTAATTTTATTCTTTTCTCTTAGTAACCCATGTTATCTCACATGGAATAGAATTTACTTACTTATGTTTTGTCCTATAACCCTCCCATAGAATGTAAGTTTGATGAAATCAGGAACTTGGTTTGTATTTATTTTTTCAGATTTCCCTCTTTACCAAACAATCCCTAACAGCAGATCTTCAGTAAACATTTTTGAACAAAGTGGATGGGTTCCATATGGTTGCGGGTAAAATGTGCAAAAGATTGATGTGACCTTGTGGAGAAGTGAAGGTATTCTAGTTTCTATTCTGTTGCTGTGATAATTAATCTGAAAAAAAAATCAACTGGTCAGAAGATGTTTATTCTAACTCATAATTGCAGGTTATAGTCTACTCTAAGAGTGAAGTCAAGGTGACTGAAACATAAAACAGCTAACCATATCAATGTTCAAGAAAAAGAGAATTAAATGTATCTTGTACTTACTTGTTTGCCTACACATAGCTTGATTTCGATACTCTCAGACAGTTTAAAATACTCTGCCTAGGGAATGATGCTGCTCACAGTGAGCTGGATCTTTCCAGATCAATTAACTTAAAATACTTCTTTTGAGATACGCTCTATGCCCAATCCAATGAAGAAAATCTTTTACTGAGACTCTTTTCTAAGTGACTCTAAGTTGTGTCAAGCTCCTTCTTAATCTAAGACCAAACTTTCAGGTTGAAGCTTGCGGGTATTCTGGCTGAAGACTTAATGTTTGAACTCCTGTTGATCACTGTATAGAAGGATATATTTATGAATGTGAGACATAAGGCAAAAATCAGCTAGAAAAATTCTCTGTATCTTGACACGTGAAACATGGAGAGTCATGGAGAGAATTTCAGGGGAGAACTCGTGGTGATCCTTTTGATGCAGCCTATGGGAAAATGTAGGAATGACTATTAGTTACTGCAGTTAGATGGAAATTCTGTTATAATTATTTGACAAATAGCACCGATGACTTACTTAATGTCAGAAATTTACTCTTACCTGTTACACCATTTTTGAAATGAGTAGGGGGGACACTTTTGAACATATGTGAGTTAGGTTGGAGAGTGCATCTGCTTAATTGGTAAGCGATAGGAATCGCAATTTTAACTTCTTGTTTTTGTAATGTCTGTGGGGACTATGTGGAAGCCAGAGAACAATCACAGGTCTCAGTGCTGAGGGGGTCCTGCCTCCTGTTGGGAGGGGTAACAATGGTTCTCATATGTCTATAAACCACAAGGAGGAGGGTAAGCTGGGTCTCCAGTGAGCTCAAGAGATCTCAATACCTCTTTTTCTAGTGCTGGGATTACAAACCAAATACATCAAACATCAAATGCATCAAACCACACTTAACATTTTTTTGTGGGTTCTAGGACCAAACTCAGGTCCTTTTACTCCTGTGATAAATACTTCACAGATTTAATTAGGCCCACAGCACCTTGTTTGCTTATAATTTTAATAAAGCTCTTACGAGAAAGTGGGGCATGTTCTGGTGAACATTTTAAAAATCACATCTTATGTACCTTCATATTTTCTGTCCTCTTCACAAATAAGACAAGTAGAACAGAGATCTGTAAGATATATGTTTCCTTTCACTTGTTTGTAATATTTACCAATCAATTTATAGTCAAGAATAAGCGATCACTTGATATTTGCCAAGTGTTGAATAAAGCAGAATAATCTAGACAGAGAACTTATGTTTTATCAAGTTGGTTTGTTGGCTCAGGAAGATAGTATGCTTGCTTTTCTGACCATCCTACCCCATCCCAAACCAATATATGCATATATTTATACATATATACATACACATATACATATTCTCTTTCATCTAAAAAATTGTTTAATGCAAGCAAACACAACAATTGCAAAATGTGGGTCCCTGATATATCCCTGACTGCCAATCATCCTGTATGGAATATATCAGAAATGCTGTACACCTTTCAGAAAGAATGGATAGGTGCTTATGACTGTGTCAGGTATGAAGTAAGATCCTGAGCTCTCCTGCATTCACCCTTCCTCTTCCCTGGTAATATGGCTGTTAACATTGCCTTTTGAAGGACAGGTAGAGAAACATGACTACAGGTAGAGAAACATGACAGAGATAGGGATCTTGAGTCCAGAAACAACAAGATTATGGACAGCTGTTTATGTACTAATATGTGCCTTGACTAAGTTACTCAACCTTGTGACTTCTCTTTCTCTGTCAATAGGTTGATCTTTGTTATAGCATTCGAAACAAATTAAAAAAATATGCATTTGTGTCCTGTTCGTACATTACTTAGTAAACAGAAAAAGTTACAGTCTGATTAATAAACAGTGGAATAGAATCAAATCACACACTATGAGTATTAGTTTGTACTAAGGTTGTGCAATAAATTATAAAGTCTGGAGATTATTGAAGAGAGTCACTCAGTGGGTGTGTGTAGAAAGAAAGTTGTAGAAGGAGGATCTAGATGGAAATGTATGTAGGTATTCGTTCTGACCCATTTGATTTTGCTTAAGTAGAGCAAGCTCACTCACTGTTTCTCTTCCTTTCTAGCCTCTGTACTATAAAAAGATGAGGATATTATCATTCTGATGTTCAACATGGATATTGGAGGGTTCGGATAGCAGACAGAGGGCTGGGCTCAAGTGATGAAGAATTAGCCCTTGCAAGCATGAGAATCCATGTCCAAATCTTATAAGTCTTATATTAATCTAGAAGGGATGACAAGCACATACTTGTAATCCCACATTGGTAAGAGAGGTGATAGGCCCCTCCCCTTGGCCCAGCCTCGGAGTTCACACAGAGGCTCCCACTGTCTGGCCCGTGGCTCTGTGCTTTTCTATGTTGGCCAGCTTTGCGGAGCAGGGAGGGATGCGCTGTGCCTGCTGCAGGTCCTCATCATGGAGACCAAACGCCTGGAGATTCCCAGCAGCGTCCTAGATGATTTCTGCACCCGATTTAATTACACATTCCCAGTAAGGAAAGAGAAAATTCAATCCAAGTGTGCTTCCAGATTGAACTTGTCCATTGGTTTTACTTGAATTTCTACATGCAGAACACACCAGGATTACCTCAGTGTGAGATAAGAGACTTTGCCAAAGCTTTCTTCAGTCACTGTTTCTTTCGTCTGCCATAAGGTGAAGATGTGGAAAAAAATTAGATGAATTGAAGAAATAGAAACTGGGAGTACCAACTTATGGTTCAATTATTCTCAGGAGACACTCGAGAATGTATTGCTGGTTCAGGGGTACCTGGCAAAGTCAGGCTGGGGATTTCTGAAAACAAAAGTAAATAAAGAAAAAGCAACTCATGACTGTGGCTAGAGAGGTCTTCGAGGAAACCGGTTGTGACACAAAGGACTAAATCTGTAAGGGTGATTACATTGAACTTCAAACCAGTGACCAGTCTGCTCTCTGTCACATCCTTCCAGTAGTTCCAGAAGATATAAAATGTAACCTCCAAGCCAGAAGAGAAATTGGGATTATTGAGAAATTCTGTGAGAAATTGCCCTGTCATAGAAATGATATGACTCCCAAGTCCAAGCTTGGCTTGGTACATAATAAGTTTTTATGGTCATTCCCTTTATCAGACCACAAAAGGACTAGCTGACTTGAATATTTGGAGATTCCTCAGACAGTGACAATAGTTTTTCTTCAGCTACTAGCACAACAGCTAGACCCACCATGGAAAAATTGAGTCAAACAAAATTATACCACAGAGAGAGGTTATTTCCTGAAGATTCTCCCAATGACCAGAGGGTAAATACAGGCAGCCGCTACAGCAGAGGCTGCACAGTAACCACAGGAGGTATCAGACTTTTTCAAAGCAAAAAATCAAAATATGAGAGGAATGGCAGAAAACAGTAACAAGACTCACCTAATCAAAAGAAGAGAGTTCACAATCAGCCAGCAAAGCAACAGAATCCCTTGATAAAATGTGAAAAGAAGCTTCGTCCAGGAAAGTTTTAGGACAACTTCAAGACAGATGCCACATGTGACTTGCCTTGTTCTGGTAAAGACCTGTTGGTTGAATTTGCTGAGGGACATTCTGTAGCATGCAGCAGACATTGCAAGTTCCTATTTTCATCCAGAATCTTTCTGAGTGTCAAAATTGGCCAAAATGCTATAATGAAACTCTTGGACTTTGTTCCAGTAAGTGTATTGCAGAAGTCCTATGATATGAGAGACCTGTTGCATGTGAGTGAGTATCTCCTCAAGCCTTACCTTTCCCAGGTATTTGAAAGAAATGCAGGGAGGCAATGTTTCTAAAGACATTTTCTGTACAGAAGAGAAACTAGAAAGAAACACAAGTTTGCACTGTAAATGCAGTTAGAACTTTTTATATGGATTTACTTTTTAAATGTTTGGAAACAAGTATTAGTTACCTGTGTTTTGGTTTTTTTTTTTGGTTGTTTTTTTTTTTTTTTTTTTTTTTGTCTTTCCATTATTTTGCATGATCTGTGTTTTGTTTTATATTCTGATCAAGAGTTGTTTTGATTGCAAACAAACATTAACAAGAAACCATGTCAACAGGAGTAAGTCACCTCTCCATCTTAGTGATTGCAAAAAGCTTACTTATTGAAAACTTTAAAAGGAACATAAAACCCCAGTTATCAGAGTTGAACCATGACGTCAGGATGCAGGTGTTTGCTCATCTTTCTGTTTCTAACCACTGAGAGTCTAACCTTTCTAGCTGGAGTTTTGTCAGTTTGTTAGAACCTAGTCCTCAAAACAACACGCATTTGTAAGGGGAACACTTGAGCACATCATCAGCCTGAGGAGAGATGGAGTCAGTGAGGAGATGATGCTGTAATTTTGAGCTATGATGTTTGCTGTCAAAAAATCTATGACTGCTGGAGCAGAAAACATGAAAGCCAGTAGCTGGCAGTTGCTCCAGGTTGTGCCTCGACTATCCTGCGTCAATCTGTTCAGTATTGTGCCATGATTATGCTTATGTAAAACATCTATACACATTCTAGTTATGAGTCTGTGGGGAAAACCACATTCTTAGTCCTATATTGCATCTCTGCTTTGATCTGTGGAAGCTGATATTATATTATGTTCCAGTTTGCAGTAGTACCAGAGTGACATGCTTTTAATTAATATCTTGAAGCCCCTGGATTATAAAGTTAGAAAGAAGGCATTCTGTAATTTTCCCAGTAGAAGTAAATAAAGTATGTCATTGGGGGACCCTTGAAGTAATGTACTTAGATCACACATAGGAATGTATTTTGTATTCTGCTCCTTCAGAATTCTTACACCAACCACTGGTGACAATGCCCACTTTGCAGAAGATCACCTGTTGTTGAGGACAGTCACCAGAGCTTTAAGGAGGCAATAAGATTTGACTGCACCTGACCTCACTGAGAATCCTTCCTGGGGCGGAGTGGGCTGATAGAGTGCATGTTTACACACTCGTCTGTCCTGTGTGGTTTTAACAAGTGGTATCCACAAAGTACATCTCTGCTTATAACTAGTACTATAGAAAGCTTCTTTCTGTATATGCAGCCTATTCAACTGGGGTTATACCTGACCCCATGGAACTTTAAATAGAGGAGCTATTATTGTGAGCAATTCACTTGGTATTACCAATTTGCTTTAGCTTTTAAATGATTGATTTTAAAGAAGAAATTATATTTATTAATGAATGTGTCACTCGGGGCTAAGCTGGAGACTTCACAGTGATACAGTGTGTTTGGAATCTTCTAGGTAACTACTTTGTAAATCCTTCTGTGACCTTTGCTTTCTAATGCATTAAATGATTGTGTTTTGAAGCCCTCACTGTTCTTGTCCGAAATACAGCTGCTTTGTTTGGGTCTTCTTCGAAAGAGAGAGAGAGAGAGAGAGAGAGAGAGAGAGAGAGAGAGAGAGAGAGAGAGAGAAACTGTTTCCTAGGAGCCTGTTGGTCAGATTACCTAACATATTTGGTGAAGTTCTAGGCCACAGAGAGACACAGTCTCAGACAAATGTGGAAGGCTCCTAAGGAATGGCACCTAACTTGTAAATAATACACATATATGCATACTCTTCCCAAAATAATAGAGATTGGATGAATCTACTGGATCTAATTAGATCTAATTGTTTGTACAGCCCAGGAAATAGAAGGTGGGGGAGGGGACAAACCATAATCAGCAGTACCTGAAGCCAGGAGTGATTGCCAAAGGATCACCATAGAAATCAAGGCCTGGAGAATCCATCAGTTACTTCTGTCCAGCCTTCCATTTCAGGTTGCAATATTTTCATCCTTTCCTAAAGTAGTTATCAAAGTTTGTTTCATGACTAGGAAGTCCTACAGTCCACACCTGAAAGCAGGTCAGAGATATAGAGGGAAAAAATGGTGATGACTGAAAGAACAAGAGGAGAAGAAAAAGGGAGAATAGGCAGTACAGCTGGGTTCCATCTAATGTGGCAGAGCAGGTACCTGATGGGCTTTTCTGCTTACTTGTTTTCAGTGAAGAATCCTGTAAAAATTCTCAGCAGGGAGATTAATACATGGCAATTGCCCTGTAGGGTTTCTAAGGGATTGGAAGCTTCATAAAAGACCATATTTTCAAGGTGTGAAGAAAGAATACTTTATGTGCACTGTGAGGCAACTGCTGGGACATTTCAAATCTCTCTTGAGTGAATTCCAGAGAGAAGCCTGCCCTGTGTGAGACTGTAAACTCTTTACACATGAGATTGTCCTATGCTCTCTCAAACCTAGAATATGGCTTTGTTTTGTTTTCCTACAGATGGACCAGCAACATTTCAGCTATAACTTCTCCCCAGAAGTGGAGTTCCAGACAGTGAGGTCACTCATCCTAGGCAAAGTCACAGGTCAGTTTTTGTCTTGTATATGTTTCACAGATGTTGGTAAACTTGATGAATTTGTTCCCTCTGTTGGTATGTTCAGTGATTCAAACCTGAAGACACTGCTTACATCTGTATTCTTAAAACAGGCTTTGAAATGAACTATACTAAGACACACATGTGGCAATGGTGCAGAATGCCATTCATGTCGCCTTTGTTAATTGGTTAATTGTTAGTTGTTTGTGGTAACTGTGATGCTGGTTATTTGTTAATAACCTAGAGGAAAAGGTAATCAAGTAATAACGTAAAATATCATTTAAATTTTAAAATTATTTACTTTTTGATATAGTCAACGTTCTACTTGCATTTTCTTAGTTTTAACCTAAAGAAATGAAGTAGGCTGCAGAATGAGGATTCAAAGCTCACATTAGATAGATATATTCTCCTTTTGTATTTATATAGGCTTTGTGAATTTTCACTTTCTGTTAGAGAGTATGCATTGCCTCTACAACACTCAACTTTTTATACTTTCCTGAAGAATTTCATATCTTAAATTATACCTGATCTTTAACAATGCATTTTAGAGCTTAAATACATTTTAGCTACAACTAATATAAACAAACAAGCCTTTGCTTTGGTTACTGTATCAATCTTACCTTTGCTCATCCTTTCCTTTCAACATTTTTTTTTACATTTTTTAAAACCCCATGTATGATCTTGTGTAGCACACACAGTTGAATTTTATTTTAAGTCTTTCTCACGTGTGCATGTGTATAATGTGTGGTGTGTGTGCATGTTCACATTTACGCCTGCAGACAAGTATTTGCCACGGGATGCTTTTGGATATCAACAAGCTCAAGCACTGGTTGTTCTATGTTTTCTGAGTCAGGATCTCCTAATTTGTGCTTTGTACATGAGTGGAGAAGATTCTGGCTTATGAGCTTCCAGTGATTTTGTCTTCTATTCCCATTAGGCTTAGGAGCTTTGGGATTACAAATACCTATACTACTAAGTTTGGCTTTGTGTCGGTTCTGGGTATCCAAAATCAGATTCTCAAGTAGCCATCTCCATGACTCCAGTTCTTTATTATCTTTTCCATCTGGGTATCCTTGTTTTACACATTGGCAAGTGAAGGTGTTTTTCAGATTTTGAAATTATTTGTAAATTTCATTTATTGTCTGTTATTTCTTACTTATTCAGCTTTTTTTTGTGACATTCTCACATTCTCTGGTTCTGCTAGTCACAGTACTGTTTAGAAAACACTGTCAATTTTGGGTATCTTAAGCAGGGATGGACTCAACACAAGAAATCCTTGTCCTACAAAACTTTTGCAGCCCTTAATTCTAAGTCTTGATATTTCCTATTGGAATGACTTCTCAGAAAGTCTGAATGTCTGTATAGGGACTGTGGGGTGCTCTTGGTTACCTCCTACAAGGGCCTGTCTAGAAGCTTCCCTGTGTCATGTACAAAATGTAGATTTGCAAGATAGAGGGTTTGTTCTCTGAAAAGTTGTTGCAGAGACTGAGTTGTCCTAACAGTGTAACAGCTTAGATAGGACAAGAAATGAAC
Organism: Rhabdomys dilectus; assembly: GCA_019844195.1. Taxonomy (NCBI): domain Eukaryota; kingdom Metazoa; phylum Chordata; class Mammalia; order Rodentia; family Muridae; genus Rhabdomys; species Rhabdomys dilectus. Next base: position 174,465 of record JADRCG010000272.1, on the reverse strand, counting down.
CATGGTTACTCCAGTCTTCTAGATTCATAAAGAAATTAGCATCTCCAGAATGTAACGTGAATGTAAAATAAGTGTTGAAATGTCATTTTCTCAAGTGACAGACTGATGAACAACAACAAAAAATATTTAAAGATGGGTTTATTTTTTGCTCTTTCTCCTGTGTAGTGATAATACTTGTAATAATAAAAATTATTTTTCTGAAGCTGTTTATTCAGGTTCACTAATGAGGCCCTATTGAATTTTTAATTCCTGTTCTCTGTATCTTAGAGACTTTTCCTTTGTACAACATGTGAGTTTCTCTTTTCTGAACCAAATCTATCTATCTATCTATCTATCTATCTATCTATCTATCTATCTATCTATCTATCTATCTATCTATCTATCTATCTATCATCTATCTATCTATCACCTATCTATCATCTATCTATCTATCTATCTATCTATCTATCTATCTATCTATCTATCTATCTATCTATC
>JADRCG010000272.1:151092-173978 GCA_019844195.1 Rhabdomys dilectus | reverse complement strand
ATCTATCTATCTATCTATCTATCTATCTATCTATCTATCTATCTATCATCTATCTATCTATCTATCTTTCATTTATTTATATTCCACCCATTGTGCTCCTTTCCAGTCCCCCTCCCACAGTTCCTCATCTTATTCCTCCTGTCTCTTGCCTCCAAGAGGGTGCTCCCTACAAACCACCGGACCTTCCCTTTCCCTGGGACTTCAAGTTTCGTGAGGATTAAGTACATCTTCTCTCATTGAGGCTAGAACAGGCAGTCCTCTGCTACATATGTGTCCAGTGCCTCGGAGCAGCCCATGTATGCTTCCTGTTTCGTCAATGATCAAGTGTCCATAAGTGTCTGGGTTTATTTCTGGGTCTTCAATTCTATTGCATTGATCAACCTGTCTGTACTGTGTGATTCCAGTATCTTTTTGAAGGCACTTAACCTCATGAATTTTGCTCTTAACATTGCTATCATTGTATCCTGTAAATTTCAGTATTCTGTACCTTCATTTTATTGAAATCTAGATAGTCTTTAATTTCTTCATTTCTTCATTTCTTCCCTGACTTGGATAGTTGTTCAGTTTCCATGAGTATATGGGCTTTGTCTTTTGTTTGTTTGTTTTGTTGTTTTTGTTGTTACTATTGATGTCCAGCCTTAAGCAGTACTGATTTGACAGAATCCCTGAATTATTTCTATCTTATATCTGTTGAGTGTTATATTGTGTCTGATTACATGGTCAGTTTTGGAGGGGGTCCTATTAGGTGCTGACAAGGAGGTATATTTTATTTTTGGGGGTGATATGCTCTGCAGATATATGTTAAATCCATTTGGTTCATAACTTATGTTAATTTTACTATGTCTTTGTTTAGCTTCTGTTTCAAAGACCTGTCCATTGGAAAGTATGGCAATGAAATCTTCCACTATGAATGTTTAAGTTTCAATGTGTGTTTTAAGCCTTAGTAAAATTTCTTTTATGAATGTAGATGCCCTCACATTTGGTCACTGAATTTCAGAATTGAAACTTCTTCTTGATGGTTACTTCTTTTGATGACTATGAAATGCTTTTCTCCATCTCTTTTGAAAATGTTTGGTTAGAACTATATTTTTCAGATAATAGAATGGCACTCAGCTTGTTTCTTGATACCATTTGCTTGGACAATTTTTTCCTTACTCGTTTACTATGAGGTATTGTCTGTTTTTGTCACTGAATTGTATTTTTTGTATGCATCAATGTGCTGAATCCTGTTTATGTATCCAGTCTATTAGCCTGTGTCTTTTTATTACAGAGTTTAGTTCATTGATGTTGAGAGATATTAAAGATAGATAATTGTCAGTTCCTGTTTATTTTTATTTTTAAGCTGGAGGTGTTATTACATATGTATGACTCTCTACTTTTGGTTTTGTTGTGAAATGTTTAATTTCTTGTGTTTTCTTGGGTATAGTAACTTTCCTTGGGTTGGAGATTTCATTCTAGTATCCTTTCTAGGGCTGAATTAATAGACAGACATTGTTTAAAATTGGTTTTGTCATAGAATATCCATTTCTCTATGGTAAGTGAGAGTTTTGCTGGGTATAGAAGCCTGGGCTGGCATTTATGTTCTCTTAGGGTCTATATGACATCTGTCCAGGATCTTCTGTCTTTTAGAGTCTCTGTTGAGAATTCTGGTGTACTTCTGACAGGTGTGCCTTTATCTGTTACTTTTCCCTTTTTACTTATAACTTTTAATACTCTTTCTTTATTTTGTGCATTTAGAATTTTGATTATTATGTTAGGAGGGGATTTTCTTTTCTGGTCCAATCTATCAGCTCTTCTATATGTTCTTTGAACATCTTTGGCAAGGTCTTTCTTTAAGTTAGGTAAGTTTTCTTCTGTGCTTTTGTTGAAGATGTTTTCTGTCCTCTTGAGCTGGGATTCTTCACCCTCTTCTATTCCTATTATTCTTATGTTTGATCTTTCAATTGAGTCCTGTATTTCCTGGATATTTTGGGTTAGTAGCTATTTACACTTTCTATTTTCTTTGACTAATGTGTCAAGATCTTGCATGGTATCTTCTATGCCTGAGATTCTCTCTCTTCTATCTCATATATATAGTGATGCTTGTATCTATATCTCCTGATCCCTTTCCTAAGTTGTCCGTCTCTAGTGCTGCTTCCATTTTTTTTCTTTATTGCTTTTATTTCTATTTTGAATTCTTGGACCATTTTGTTCAATTCCTTCACCTATTTGATTGTATTTTCCTGTATTTCTTTAGGAGATTTATGTGTTTCTTTGTTAAGTTTTTCTACCTGTTTGTCTGTGTTTTTCTTTATTTCTTTGAGAGAGTTATTTATATCCTCCTTAAAGGTCTCTATCATCTTCATGGGATGGATTTTAGATCATTGTTTTGAATTTTTTTATTTATAAAATTAAATTCTGATGTTTTGCCAAAAACCTGTTAATTAAGAAAATCTGTGATATTTGCTTGTTTCCTCACAGTTTTTTCTTTTTATTAAGCATATTGATAATCATTACTGAACACTCTGCCTCTTCCAGTTCCACTGTATGACTGACTCTCTGGGGATCCAGATCTGTTACTTGCTGTTCTCTAAAACTTTTCTCTCCCAGATTTTTCATTCTTTATGTGTTGTGACTCAGTGTATAAGAATGTGTGCATGTGTGCAATGCATGTGCAAATACACACATGCACAAACATGTATGTGCATTTTTAGTTGTATCTGACTTCAGAGAACTGACTTCTGGAGGATGGAAATGGAGCATTTTCCTCGTTTAAGGTTCTACCAGGTATTGCATGATGGTTCTAATTAGGATAATTTCAGTTTCTCAGGTTTTGTTTCCTGGAAAGAACAGGAATATAAGTTTGAGTCCTGAATCTCTATCACATTAAGCTTTTGATAGAACTTCTAAGAATAAAGTGTTAATGTTAGTACCATGTTGTATGAGATTTTAATTATTTATTCTTTCATGATTTTATAGCTTGTTCATAATCTCTCTCATTACTCTCCACACCTCTTCTTGCTTAACACCTTCTTTCCAAGTCCCCTGAGTCCGTTTTTCCTACCACTGTGATTTACTTATACTCATCTGCTTTCTCTCTACTCAGGGTCACATTAAAGGTGAGCATGACTTGTCCCTTACTCCTCATTGCATTAAGCAATTTTCTTTCTGCTGTGGTTTTCCTTAAAGGTTACCCTGAAAGTTCAGTCCATCTTCCATTTGCAAAGTCTCCAGATTTGACATTCTCAGTCTTCTTTAAATCATCTAGATCTTCCACTCACCTCTTCACCCCCACCCTAAACTTTAAAACTGCCCCATGACTTACTGCCTATGTCTAATTCCCTCCTCTCAGAAATTGTATGGAGCTCAACAAAACATTAAATGCTTGGTGTTTTAATAAAGAAAAACTGTATTTTAAACTTTCTAGTTCATTAATCATACTATCCTATTAGTATTGTCTCTTGTTCTCAAAGGATTTTGAGTCATTGAATACTCATTTTAATGGACACTGTAGAAATTTGAGGGGAAAATTTATTAAAGTTCTCTTACCATCGGTGTCAGATTTGATGTGTGTTTGTGTGTGTGTGTGTGTGTGTGTGTGTGTGTGTATGTGTGTACCAACGTTCTATACACATGCCTCTAGGCCAGGTGTTCACTATTTTTGGGTTAAGACTCTCATAGAGATCACATGTCAGATATTCTGCATACCAGATATTAAAATTATATCTTCAAGAGTAGCAAGATTACAGATAATAATTAGCAGTGAAATATTTTTACGGCATGGGGTTACCACAACATGAGGAATGCAGTACTAGGTAGCTTGTGAACCACTGCCCTACACCTAGCTTTTTTTCTGTTCAGTTATCAAATCAAAGCCATCATGCTTGAAAGGTGCTGACTTCCTATTCAAAATTCAGATGAAATCATCTATGTGCAATAGAATCTATAAGAACTTTCTCTTCTAATATCATTTGTGGAAATTTTCTGTCAGACAAAATGTCCATAGGAACCTTAACCTATTTAAATCAACCAACATAGGTATGGGTACAATGAAGAGTAATGTAAGATTCCTATAAGGGTTTAAGGGCCACATAGTCCTCTGCTTGTGGTGCTTTATATCAGGCAGAAGTGGACAGGATTATGGTTGAGTAGAAAATTTAATAAACTTCTCCACTGCTCTAAGAAAAAACATCTTCCTGAAGCCAGATGGCCTTCCTCTAAGCCCAAAATCCTATTAGAATAATTATTTTGGATCACCATTAAGTTCAAGTTTGTGGCCTCTGAATGATGTCTGTCTGATAATAGAGGGATCCATATAGGCTCATTATTGAGGAGACATAACTAGCCTGAGGGCCAGGTGGATAAAAGTAGAGGAGGAAAGGGCAGGTGATTAAGTGTCGGGGACCACTCTGCCAAATGTTGGAACCAACACCGCCAAAAGCTTGGGGGCCAAAATTGTTAGAGCCCGCACTACCCCAAGCTTTGGAGGATAAATTTTCTTGGCTCATACTGCTGCTCCTGGCAGGGTTCAGCAAGAGAGAGAGTGAGGGCAGATGCCAAGAATGGAGACCAGACAGAGTGTAATTAAGTCCCGTTTATTCTCAAGTCTTTCTTCTTTCTTTCCAAGTTCCTTGTTCCTAGTCCAAGTGCCTCCAAGTTCCAAGATTCTAGTCCTTCTTCTGTCTAACTCTTGCCTTTTATAAGTCTCATTTCTTAAGTCACATCTTTAAGTCACACCTTTAAGTCTCTTCTCTAACTCACACCTTTAAGTCACACACACACACACACACACACACACTCAAGGGAAAATCCTGAGTATATAAAACAAGATGTTATCAGAGTGTGCTCAGTTGTTGTAGGCTGTTGAAAACAAGTCTCTTGTCAGTGTATATGGCTCAAGATGGCTGCAAGGATGATAGCCGCCTTCTGTTGGCTCCCCACAGTTAAGAAAGTAAGACCTTGATTAATCCAATTTAATAACCTGTGTTTAATTCCCAGAACACACAAGGTGGAAGAGTATTTATTGACTCTTGCTAGTTTTTCCTGATTTTCATACATTTGCCATGGCACATATATCCCATCCTCCTAAGTAATTTGATGTAATTTAAAATTAAGAACAAAAATAGAAGATAGCAAAAAGATTGAAGTGAAGCTTTAGAGCAACACAGAAGTGGAGAAAACAAGGGGTTAAATAAAAGAAACAAGTGTATACGGTGTCTGGGTGGTGACAGCTAGAGTTGTTTTCTGGTACACACACACACACACACACACACACACAAACACTAACATATATTTGTATATTTGTAACGCAATCATGTACCTACACACACACACACACACACACACACACACACACACACACATATATATATATATACACCAAAAAGAGAAACTATCATTTTATAAAGGGAAAAAATATATTTAGGCATGTCAATCATTTGAACAAAGCCATCCCCTCCCCACCCCCTCTCCCCCCCCCCCCCCCCTTATAGTTTTTTTTTTAAAAATTTAAATTTTTTTTCTCTCACGCAACCCCAGCCCAACCATGGGTCGACCAAAAAAAAAAAAAAAAAAAAAAAAAAAACAAGACAGTAAATTCCTTAATTTAGGAATTTACTGTCTTGGTTGCCTTGGTCATGGAGTCTCTTCACAGCAATACAAAAGAAGCTCAGTCAACTATATATGTTGACATTTGGTCTTTTATTATGTATTGTAGTGCCAAATACTTGTACCCAAGGCCTGGTTACTCCCAGGGATGTGAGAATCTGCAGGTAGACCGAAGTAACACTATTTAACCTTGCCCCCCTCCCCAACCCCCAGGAGACAGCTGGTCAGAATTGAGGTAGTCAGGGTTTGAGGGTACTAGGCTTAGGGTCAGAGAAGGACCATGTTGGGGAAAAGGGAAGAAGGTATAAAAAAAAGTAAGCCTCTATCAGGAAGGTGAATCGTGAAAACATAGCCATGAGAGTTAAGAGCTGCCGATATGGAACATAGCAAATTATAAAATGGGGTTATGTGAGGGAAGATAAATTTTACTAGCATAGAGGATATATATCTGTCAGCTTTACTGTCAATTAAAACTTATTATAAATATAAAGTGATGAGTTTATAAAAAAATAAAGAGGGAAGGAATATGTTTTGGTGGATGAATAGTCAGGTATGGGGTAGGGAGTACCTCAGTGGAACCATGCTGAGACACCCCTTCCCTCTGAGGGAACAGCCACATAATGGTAGAATACAGAATAGAGTTTATTTAGGACATGGAAAGGGGAGTTGAGAGGGTAATAGGTAGAGAGGGGCGAAGTAAAAGAGAGAAAGCAAAGAAAAGGTGTAGAGAAGTAGAGGATGGCCATGAACACATGGAGAGAGAGGGAGGAATGGGAAAAGAGGGAAGGAGCAAACAAGAAGGCAAGAGCAAGAGGAGTGGAGAAGGCAAGCAACCCCTTTTACAGTGAGTCAGGCGTACCTGGCTGTTGCCAGGTAACTGTGGGGCGAAACTTAGAAAAACTGCTAACATAAAGGTTTTGTGTCTTTTTTATGGAAACAATAATAAAAAACTGAAAGATTAAATAATCAAAGGTAGAGCCCCTTATTGAAATTAAATATTTTCAACAACAACATATATTTGAAACAGGAAATACTATGTCTAAAAATAAAAATGAGATGCCCTTTTCAAAGAGCTATGGACTGTGAAAAGGAATAATCAACCTTCCTTCAAAAATACGACAGAAGAAATAGGCTTTAGAAAGAACTAAGAATTATGGCTAATCTCAGCCCTTGTCTTTATCAATAATCCAACTGACAAAATAATATTGGAGAGACTTTTGAACTTCTGTGATTTTCTTTATTTATATTATTTATGTGTCATGAAAATATGTGTGATTGTGTGATTGTGTGTGTGTGTGTGTGTGTGTGTGTGTGTGTGTGTGTGTGTCTGTGTGTATACATGTACAGATGTGCTTGTTTGGGCTTGAACTTGACATCAGAAGTCTTTCTTTATTACTCCTCATCATACTCATTGAAACAAAATTTTCTCTCAAATCCATAGCTCACCTATATTGCTAATCTATCAAGCTAGTCTGCTCTAGGAATCTCGTCTTCATACTGTGAACCTTTAATTAAAGGGGAAGTTACCATATGCCTACTCAGCATGTACCTGGGTTCTGAAGATCTATAATTCCTATTCTTATGTTTGCATAGAAAGAGCTGTTAACTCTGAGCCACTTTTCTAGGCCCCAGAGAAACTTGTTTTCCTTTTTTTTTAAATTGGTGTGTACATTCTCTTAGCAGCAAGTTTATAGCTTTCCAAGTATCCTAGTTACTTGTAAAAAACTGTGAAAACACACCACGACCAAAGATAAGATGGAGAAGAAAGAAGAATAAAAAGAGTCCATAAGAGAAGCCAAGGCAAGAACTCAGATAGAACAGGAACTTGGAGGCAGGAGCTGATGCAAAAGCCATAGAGTGGCTAGAGTGGCGCTGTTTACTGCCTTAATCCTCATAGTGTGCTTAGCCTGCTTTCTTATAGAACTCAAAACTGCCAACCCAGGAGTGGACCTACCAATAATAGGCTATATTATTCTCCCACATCAGTCATGAGTGAAGAAAATTCCCTACAGGCTTGCCTACACCATTATGGAGGCTTTTGTTGTTGTTGTTGTTGTTGTTGTTGTTGTTGTTGTTGTCGTTGTTGATGTTCCTTCCTCTCAAGTGACAATGGCTTATGTCAATTTGAAATAAATACTAGCTACCACAATGGATTCCATGTTGACCTCACCCAAACACATCACTGACAAACCATACACTTTACATTTTTGGTCATCTCTAAGATCACACATTAATATCAACACCGCAATATAAAATAGTTTATAAGCATAAAATATTCTGCATGGTCATAAAGTCAAATACTTAAAAGTTTAAAGTTTCTTTAAAATATCCAAAATTTCTCTAAAATTCTGAAGTGTCTTTAAAATTTCAGTCTGTAAACTCTGGTCTCCTGTAACATAAAAGATAAGTTAAATACTTTCTTATTCCAACACTAAATAAAGTAGAATCTGAGGTCTGAGATCCCCTTTAATCTCCTGAGTCCTCCTAAGGACCAGTGTCACTTCTCTGCTTCCACTCTCTCCTACCCACAGAGCTTGTCTCCTAGGCTCAGGACCACTGCACTCCACAGCTGCTGCTGTCATGGCAGGTATTTCTCATTTCAGGCATTTTCAAAATCCTGAGGTCTTCTGCTACAGCTGAGATATACTTTCACCAATACCTCTTCTGGGCAATTTTTAGGGATTCTATCCCTGCCTCATAAGGCAAGCTCAGATATTTTCCATGGCCCCTTATGGCTCTCAAATCCAGTACCATCTAGATGAAACTTATACTTCCTAATTTGGTTCTCGCATGATGTACTAAGACTGCCTTAGGAACACAGCTTCTGTGTGCTGACCCTGAGGAAACACTTTCCTAAAGAATTTACCTCAACAGTGTCCATCTCTTATTAATCATTACTAATTTCTCATCCCCAGCTTAACAGACTGGTTGTTCCTGTAAAGCCAAAATTTTATTTTAGTGGTTTCTCTATCTTGTTAATCACAGCCAATTCCTCAGCCCCACTTGACTATCTATTAATATTTAAGTTAAAACATGCAATGACTTTGATATACTATTTAGATGCATCTCAAATTTCTCTTTGGAATTTTACAAGCATGTCTTCTCTCATCTACACTTCTCCCCAGACCCAGTCTTTTATGGTTCCACAGGACAACTAATCAAGATTTTACCAATCCATGGATTTTCCCATGCAAAATTCCAAGTCCTTCCACAATTTTCCCCCCAAATTATGGTCAGGTTATTATTGTCACAGCAATACACTACAATCCTGGTCATTTCTGTTATAAAAATTATTTCTGTTATAAAATTATTGTCACAGCAATACACTACAATTCTGGTCATTTCTGTTATAGTAATGGTTTCTATATCATTACTCTACCTTGATCAAAAGTAGCTTGAGGGATGGGGAGTTTCACATAGAATTCCATATAACAGTTCATCATGGAAAAAGGTAAGAGCAGAAAATCAAAATATAAATCTGGAGGCAGGAACTGATGTAGAGGTCATGGGGGACTTCAGGTTTAGGCAAGGTGGGACAGTAGGTCACTACAAATCTTGCTCATGTTAGCGGTTTCCAGAGTTGGATGGAACTGGACTCGGATGTGAATGTCAATGGAGAATGTTTTTCGCCAAGTCTGGCTTGGCCATGTAAATGATGATGGGACATTACACTGCTCCTGGAATAGAGCCAGCAGAGTGTGTGTGTGACTTTCCAGGTGTGGATGTTGCTGTTGGCATAAGTTGTGTGTGTGTGTGTGTGTGTGTGTGTGTGTGTGTGTCACCCTATGCATGCCTTGATTTTTTGTAGATTCTGGGGTATGAATCTTTTAGATTTTTAAGCTTTTAGGAGTTGGAGGATTCATCCACTAAACTATCTCATTATCCCCAACACATCCTTTGTTCCTGCTCTACTATTTAGACATGGTAACAGCCACTAATCTAGTCAGTACTTGGTTGAGTAAGCTGTCAGATTGTGTTCACTCCAAAGATCATCTGTGCACTAATTTACTATTCAGTCATCAGTAAAAAGCACATGAGATTTAAGCCTAATTCTACAGTGTACACAATTATAGCATCCAGTGACTTCACAAATAGAAGAGCAGTAATGGAAAAGTGAGTGAAATTGAAATATGAGAAGGCAGTTTTGTGTTACTGAAAGATTTTTACGTTGGATGGGATCTCCTTCCACAGTTGGGCTATTAAGTATAAAAATGTGATGTTTAAACATTGTCATGTGCTCTAAAGTAGCCTGTCCTTCAGTGGTCCATTTAACACCCAACAGATAGATAACATACAGTTCCAAAAATATGGTACTAGGCATTAAAGTACCACATTGTTGAAGAGCATAACTAGCATCTGTCTTATAACACTCCATAGGTTTGAAGGTTATGAATGTGAACTGCTCCTAATGGGCTAGGCTGGATTTTCAGGTCTTCTGATGACTAACAGTAGAGATATTGGAGGAAAGAAAACTCCCTCTTAAGAGTTTAAAGCATTCACTACTATTCATGTTGCCTCAGTCACACATGTAGTTGGTTAATAAGTTTTAGAGTATGTTGGGTATTTTGACTAATGCTGCTTTTATTATGATGAGTCCACAAAATTGCATGAGAATGTGACCATCTGCATGTAAGATGAGGGACCCTGCCTCAAGTTGGTTTTAAATGGGAAATTAAATAGAGTTGCTGATGCTAATGGCTGGGCAGAGAATCAAAGGCAGGACTTGAGGATCCTCAGGCAATAGAAGGAGGAAGGAGCAGAAAGGGGAGAACTACCATTCTGGGAAAGGAGTAGATGTCATACCTGAAAGGTTCTGGACAGAGAACAAAGCTGTCATGTAGATGCTATGGTACTCAGACTGAGAGGGCTCCAGGTCTGGGAATGGGGCAGCCAAGATGGAATATAGGTTTTAGTAAGTAATAACTCAGGAATATCAAAGGGGAGTGTATTAGCCATATGGAGGTTTGAAAGTGGCTCAACCATTGAACTATTTAAGGCATATTAAAATATAAAGGCTGTGTGTGTGTGTGTGTGTGTGTGTGTGTGTGTGTGTTTGTACGCGTGTGTCTTTCGTTCAAGAGCTCATAACATTGGATTGGGTAGTGCATGATACACAGCCACTGCCTATCACACTGGGGTTGATTTGAGTAGTGCTAATTGGATACTGCTATAAGAATATCTTTACATGATCTCTCTGTCAGGAAGAAAGTAGGACCTGGAGTGGGCTGTATTACTTCCAGTAAATTCCTATGGATCAATCCACTGTAAGTCAGTACAGATATAAACGAAATGAGAAACAGACCCTGTTTGTAGAGAACATTCAAAAAGCTACCTTTTATTTATTTGATTTCTTATGTGTATATGGATATGTGTGCATAAGTGTGTGTGTAGATGCCTGGGCACATGTATTCACAAACTCAGTAAAGCCACAGGTTAATCTTTAGTTTCTTTTCTGAAAAGCTATACACTTTAATTTTGTTAGGGTCTCTAACTGCGACCTGGGACTCACAAGTTGGTGCAGAGGTGGCAAGTAAGCTCCAGAATTCCTTGTCTCTTCCACTTGAGAGTTGGTTTCAGAACTGGGCAGTACCATGCCCTCATCATTTTATTCAGGTTCTGGGTATCAACCTCAGGTGCTCATGCTTACATGAGAGCACTTTATCCATTGAATCATCTCCCTAGTTCTTCTCCTGTTGTCTTTAGTTAGCCATATACAACAAATATCTTTTGTCTTCATTTTATAGGTTTCAAAGGAGTCCAGAAAATAATTTATAATAATGAGAAAAATTGCCTATTGAAACCAGGACTCCGATTTAATAATGATAAAACTCCATGTTTGAAGGATGTGTTATATAAATGTTTAATTGAAAGAAAAGAATGAAAAATAAAATTTGGGAGTGTTCATTAAACTCACAAATATTAATTTTCCTTCCTTAATAAAGTGTTGTGACATTTCTCAGGTTGAAGTTTTCATATTATTTTTAAGAGACCAGTGGTCATAAATTTTAAAATCTGATATACTTCCTAGCTTCCATTCAATTAAGAATACCCATGTGCCCTTGTTCTGAATGATAGGCTGATTGCTATAAGCAGAGTACTAGAATTTTTTCAGAAGGACTTATTTATCAGGTATGTACATCTTTTTTTTTAAGGCCTAAAAGATAGGGGATGGCTGGAGCATCTTACATAGTTTCATAGAAAGGAAAATAAATGGTATATTTTGAGGATATTGGGGCAAAGATCTAGAAATAAATGTCAGCATTCCTGGTAATATCTACAGCCAAAATGAGGTACTAGTTCTGGGCTTCCTAATGTTAAGAGTTTTATAGCTTGACTTAAAAGAAACTTTGTATTTAGACCACTGTAAGTGCTTTCCTGACGCATAAATTGCATCTAACATAATAAGAAAAAGTAACTTGTGGTTTTTGTGACCTACGAAATCAGAAAAAGAGAAAAGGTACTGTTCCTATTTTAGACAAATTTCCATGCTCTAAGTTAAATGTATGTGATAACAATGTCAAAGAATGGCAACTTGAGGCCAGGGTCCATCCCTCATCGGTCACTTGTTCAATCTCTACACTCTATATTAAACTAATGTATATAGTAAAAAGTGACTAATCAATGGTGACTTTAAGGCCTGGGTCTATCCTTCAGAGGTCACTGGTCCCATTGAGAAGTCAGGGATATATTCACTTTCCCCTTTTGGGACATGTAAATGTGGAGACTCCTCGCTGTAAATGAAGTTTATGTATAGGCAATTCAGGAGACATCCAGTGCTCTGAGAAGCCAGAGACCCAGGAGAGATTTTTAGGTGTAGACAATGGCTGCTCTCCAGATTGGAGAGAGGGAGATCTGCCAATCGGACCTCTGGGCTGTCAATCCCAATGATTAATGTGTGCTGTGGTATATGAACTCCTTCTTTTTCTAATATTTTATTTTTGAATTTGATATTTTATTGATTTACATTTCAAATGTTACAACCATTCTGGAAATCAGTCTGGTGATTCCTCAGAAAATTGAACATAGTACAACCTGAAGATGCAGCTATACCACTCTTGGGCATACATCTAAAAAGATGCTACAACATATAACAAGAACGCATGCTCCACTATGTTCATAGAAACCTTAATTATTATAGCCAGAAGCTGCAAACAATCCAGATGTCCCTCAGCAGAGGAATGGATATAGAAAATGTGGTGCATTTACATAATGAAGTACTACTCAGCTATTAAAAACAATGACTTCACGAAATTAACAAGCAAATGGATGGCGCCACTTACGACTCAGCCTCAGCATCATTTCAGATAGCACAGTCAAGAATCTGTTCTTGTGTCATCCTCAGTTAGTGATTCCTAAGCACACCATGTCTAAACATTTAATACTGAAATCCCCCCAATATACCCCATTTTATCAAGACATGATCAAAGTATCATTTTAGAACATACATAAAAGTCTGGGGAGATGGGATTGTCATTTGGTCTTTTGCTTGTATTATAAGAGTGAGGTAGAGTTCCTGGATTGGGATTAAAATTATTCAACAATTGGCTCAGTTGTTAAAGCAACTGGCAGGTAAGAATGAGGACTTGAGCTCAGACCAGCACCCATATAAAATCTAGATGTGTGGTGTTACTCCAGTACTGGGAGAGAGTGACTATAAAGGAGGAAACCTGAAACTGACTAAATTAGGGGTAATGGCTGGAGACATTAAAGTCAAACTATAAGAAGAAGAAAATTACTGCAGTATGTATCCAAATAGGTAAATGTCTAAAAAAGCCTGCATCTGATTATATCTGTGAATAAGCAAGTAGAACAAAATTGGGCCAGCCGATTGACTGTGTCTTAAAACAAATAATTTCAGAGTGGCTAAGGAAGAAATCAGATGTTCACCTCTTGCCTCCTCCCAAAGGAAGACACACACACACACACACACACACACACACACAAACACACACACACACACACACTCACACACACTCACATACACTATTTTGAAGAAAAGCACATGCAGCAAATATGATTCACTTATTAATCTCCTGGTCTATTTTCTCAGGAGGAAACATGTTTGTTCTCTCAGGCGGAGCAGTTTGTAGCATGTTAATGAGGTTCTGGGGAAAATGTTTACTAAATTCTGAGGAAAAATATACTAGCTTGTCTTAGTTAAGGTTTTACTGCTATGAACAGATACCATGACCAAGATAACTGTTATAAGAACAAAATTTAATTGGGAATGGTTTAGAGGTTCAGTCCATTATCATCAAGTCTGAGACATGGCAATTTCCAGGCAGGCACGGTTACAGGAGTTGGTGAGAGTTCTACATCTTCACCTGAAGGCTGTTAACAGAATATTGACTTCCAGGCAGCTAGGGTATGGAACATACCTACTCCAACAAGGCCACATCTCCCAAAAGTGCCACTCCAACTATATACAAAAATGTTGGGCTGTGGCATGCACATGGGCTTGGGTCCTGTGAGTTGAACTGTGGGACCCTTGTTTGCTGCCCCCAAGGGGCTAGGACACTGGCTCAGAGAGTCAGAAGCGAGGGAATTTGACTGTGTTTTCTCCACTCTGGTGCCAGACAGATGTTGGGCTGTGAGAAGCCCCAGGACTCCACTTCAGGGGTGGAGGGAACAGAGTCTGGGGTCTCCCGGTGCCAGAGCTCTTGGGTTGGGCAGACCCTGGGCAAAGGCAACAGGGAACCAACTGGTTCTTGGGCCTTTGGGCTCTCAGGCACCACTGAGAGGCCGCAGAAGAGCCAAAATGAGGTGTATGAGCTAGATCAACCCTTAGCCAAAAGAGGGAGGGAGAGAAGCTTCAGCTGCATCCTGTAGGGGTGATTCTCTTGGTCATAGTGACTTGATTGACTAAGTAATGGCTGGCTCGACTCGCTTGCTTGAGTTGGTGGCTTCCGTGGCAAGAAGCTTAGAGAGGTCATCAGCAGGAGATTAGAAGGCAGCTCCGTAAACGAAAACCTCCACAGTTCTCCACCTCAGGCCCCAAGGAAGAGAGATAGTCCATGGTCATAGGCTATCATCTTAAGATATTTATTCTCATGGTGGAAAATAGATGAAACTAAACACTTAGGCAAAGGAGTTTGGAACTGTCACATAGTAGAAGCATAGGTAAATAAAACATAAATAAAGTTAATAGCATGTCTCACACCACACCATTAATATCATACATTTACTATGGGGAAATGTTAACCAAAACTCAAAATTTTGGTGATGGGGAGTATGTCCCATAATTCTATTATATGTATGTGATTTCAGTTAATTAAAATATGCTGTGAGTGAGAGTGAGGTGGGTTTGCAAATGTCTCTCATTTCAACACCTGGAAGCATGTGCCAAGAGAACTCTTTTTCAAACTACTTTGAAGTATCTACTGAGACCCTCTTTTAAATAAACAAATAAACAGACCCACAAAGAGAATGTGCTATTCATGTGAAGGAATTAAAAGAATCTATTTTAGGTGTTCTTATCAGCAGATAAAAATGGTGTTGTGAGATATAAATATAAACATATATATTGTATATGTGCACTCAAATAGGCAAATAGAAAACAGAGAAGGATGTCAATTGTTATTCTTTATATTTCTTCACCTCATTCCTTTGAGGCAGTCTTTCAGGGAACAAAAGGCTTGACATCTATGCTGCTCTGACTGCCTAGGGAGCTCCCAAGATCTGCCTACATAACTCCCCAAATTCTGGTATTACAGGCACAGGCTGTCAAGTCCTGCTTATTTTATGTGAGTTTTGAGAGTTCAAATATAAATCTTCAAGCATGTGCAGTAGACATTCATGTCTATAAATCCTCCGCAACCACAATAATGATTTTAAAGAGCTTGATTTAACCCCTTTGTAACATGTAATTATATCATCTTGGGCAACATAAATATATATAAGAACATGTAAAGAAATATAATATTCACCCAAAAATTTGATTATAGACATCCAGATAAGATTTGGAGCTATAAGGTTTCTCTACATAGCCTTGGCTGTCCTGGAACTCACTCGGTAGACCAGGCTGGCCTCGAACTCAGAAATCCACCTGCCTCTGCCTCCCAAGTGCTGGGATTAAAGGTGTGCACCACCACTGCCCAGCAAAGGAGGTCATTTGTACAGCAGCAAAATTTAACTGCTCAGGTCCTCCCAGTGTTCTCCCTGTGATGAACCAGTTGCATCCTCATTAGCATTTTAGGGCAGGGTGGAACTTGAAGGGAATGAGAACCAATTAGTTATTAGTATTTAAGGAGTGTTAAGAGAGATAAACTCAGTCTGTTCCCAATAAGGCACTTATAAATGCAGTTTTTTGGAGATTTCTGTGTTTCTCAAACTAATACATGAGCTATGGAGAGAAACTTCATGGTTCTTCGTGCATGAAGATAAAAAGCCATGTATATGGAAAAACAATGGGAAGATGGTATGACACAGGTCTGTTTTAGTGGCAGATTTTACATCTCCATGCCTCATGCTTGTGAGAAGTAACTTTATCTGTTTAACTTGACTTTGATTTTCCTTCTCCAGGTCAGGACACCTGCATAGTCCTTCACTTCACTACTTTGATATCTAGTTCAATAATAAACTAACCAGTGAAATAAATATGTTACAAAATATATCATGTCATTAATACAGAGTCCAGTGGATTGCCAAATATTTGACCAAATATTTGAGTTTTCCTTGGTTTTTTATATTCTTTATATATTTAATATAATGTCCTTTCAAAATAGCTCCTGGAGATTTGATGTCATCTCCTGGCTTCCTGTAGGCACTGCCCCAATCTGCACATACAAACACACATATTCACACAATTAAAAATAAAAATAAAGACGTTTAAATGTAAATAAACTTTACTGTGTACAGTGGCTACTCAATTACTGATAAATTTTGAAAATTTGTACCCTGTCACTTCTTAGAAAGAAGTAATCCTTATTGACTATTTACAAGTTTATAATAGACTGAGAGATAAACATCTTTTAAGTTGCCTTTGTGTTTTTTCTTTTATCTGTTTGTCTTTCGTTTTGTTTCACCATATCATTTTTGTAAGTATCAGATAGAATTAAGTACCCTCAAACAGAATATATATATATATATATATATATATATATACATATATATATATATATGTATATATATATATATATATATATTTAAATTTTAACTTACTAGTGTGTGTGTGTGTGTGTGTGTGTGTGTGTGTATGTGTGTGTGTGTGTGTGTGTTTGTGTGCAGGAACATCCATGTGTGTGTGAAAGTGCATTTAGTTCTCTCTTCTCACTGTTGAGTTTTTGGATAGAACTCGAATCATCATACAAAATAAGCATTTTTAATTCACTGAATCCTATCATTAACCTGGTTAAGTTTACACAACAATTCTTCTGTTATTCCTTTTCTGAAACCTCTTTTTGTCTGAAGTCTTAATATATGTGTAAAATAAACACTTGTCCAGAAAAGACTATATCACACAACCTTTCTTTAAATAAACAATGTCACTTTTTAGCGTTTCACCCAGCTTGTCATTATGCCTATTTGTACAACAAAGAGCTTTGATTTGTAACAACCTCCATGGTGATGCCCTCCTTGGATCAGTGAAGTGTTATTTCCAGTTAGCTGTGAGAATGAGAATTAGCACCCCTGACTTAGATAGACCCTGACGGTATAGTTCACTGAATCATCATTTCCACTGCTTTGAAATCTACCAATAACTAAATGTCCCTTTGCTTGTCCCTTGTTTCATTTTTATTTCTGAGATATAATTCTGCCCTTCATTCATTAATAATTAATGACCATCTCTACCATCCATTTTCTACCAATCAATAGCTACATATTTGACTTTGCATTATTTTCCTGGATGAATCACCTCTTTAATCCACATTCTTTTGAATTATTTTGATGAAAACTTTGTAGCCAAAAACGTGATTAAGTTTAAAATTAGGAAGTAATGGAGAAAAGAGTATGTTGAAGGGAAATGCCACAAGATTTCTTACCATGAAGGGAGACAAAGTGGCTAGGTGCTGGACATGGACTTTTCCCCAAAAAGATCCATAACCTGGACATACTGACTCCTTGATTTTAAGCCAAAGAGTACTGCCAAACTTCCAACTTCCAGAAATGAAAGATAATGTATTTGTAATTTAACTTAAAACTTGAGAAATATGTTATACTGGCCACATGAAATTATATGCACTTTTATTTGTTTTGCATGTAAGAAAACACAAGTGACAGCCTGGATTTTTACAT
The DNA here is from genome assembly GCA_019844195.1 of Rhabdomys dilectus. Taxonomy (NCBI): domain Eukaryota; kingdom Metazoa; phylum Chordata; class Mammalia; order Rodentia; family Muridae; genus Rhabdomys; species Rhabdomys dilectus. The sequence continues at coordinate 156,158 of JADRCG010000272.1, read as the reverse complement.
GGATAGTGGAGGGAAAAAACAATATGGGAACAAAAATTAATAAGACTTGAAAGATGTCTATATGATGAAGAACATTTTCTGCTCTTCCAGAGGAACTTAGTTTGATTCCCAGTAGCCATAAAGATATGCTTCAAGTTGTTACATTCTTTTGTCCTTCACAGGCACCCACACACAAACACATGGTATATTCACACATACACACATGCACAGGAGAGAGAGAGAGAGAGAGAGAGAGAGAGAGAGAGAGAGAGAGAGAGAGAGAGAGAGAGACAGAGAGAGACAGAGAGAGACAGAGAGACAGAGAGATGCACAGAGAGAAATAAGAGGAAACCTTTTATAATAATTAGAGGAGTAATAGGACATGAATCACGAAGAGCTATTAATATCTCATATTCAACCATATAGTTCTCATATCTTTTCCTTAATGCTTCTAGAATAATATATATTTAGATTTCAAGGAAGGTTGCAATTTGAACTTTTATTAATCAAAATAAAATAATGTAGGCTGGAAGTTAAAAAAAATCCCTGCACCACTTCTAAAATCTAAGGTGATTCTTATATAATAAAATAATCAGTTGAGCTCTCTAGTTATGTTGAAACTATTATACCTTAAGAAAAATATGGCTAATTATGTACTACAATTTATGTAATTGCATCATAGTAATTTGTCCAAATAACCCTCTTGAATTAAAGAAATGAGATGTCTTGAAGAATATGAGATATATGATCTTTAGGTGAAGTCCACATAATGTCATCTCCATCTCTTAAAAAGACTCAGCTATACTCTCGGCATTGGAATATGTTCAGAGGCAAAATGGTATCTCCCCAGCTAGTGCTAGTGAGTACATAGCGAGTACAATGCAGACAAGTGATGTAGGTACCAACAGTTACTCACTCAGTCTACTCAGCTGCCTGGAGAGAACACGCTCAGTACATCTCTGAGAGACCCATCTTCATTTCTAATTCCATTGTTTCTTTATTATTTTCCCTTGTAACAATTGTATATTAAGTATTGTAAAGAGCATCATGTTTTTCTTAAATCACCTGCATTTGTAGGTAAATCATGATAGGAACAGAGATACAAATCCTTTCAAATATCTAGAGTTTGACTGCAATATCATAAAGGTACATTATTCTTTCTACAGTTCATAAGATACATGATTGAAAAACTTGAAGCTTGACATATTTTTGTTTCATAGCAGAGATATTCATAGCCCTTTTCTATGAGACATAGTTGAGTGATGTACGGATGCCTGTAGTAAATGTATACTTGAGAAGAAGAGAAAGCAGTATGTAAGAAGATTCCTTATTCAAAGAATAACAAGGGAGTTTCCGGCATTTTAGTTATTAGCTAAGGAAAACACATAGACTATTTTGAAAAACTAAGGCCTGTGTATTTTTTGTTTATTGTAGAGACCCTTGGGCTGGATCCACAAGTTTCTAAAGCAAACTCCTTGGGTTTTATTGGATGCCTTTCGTCAGTCCAATACAATCAGATAGCACCACTGAAAGCAGCCCTTCGCCATGCTAGAATTGCACCTGTGACTGTCCAAGGGACCTTGAGAGAATCCAGCTGTGACTCCATGGTAGACTCTGATGTGAAGGCAGTGACCACTGTGTATTCTTCATCAGGTACTTCCTAAAGTATGCTCTCTTGAGTTTCCATCACTAACCCTACTTCTGCTGTTTTATATTGCTAAAGAGTTGTCAAATAGCACCCAGATCTTTGCCTTATATAATTATAGGAGGTTATGGAGTGTAACTGGCTTCTGATGTGTCATGTCTACTTTTACAGAACACTCTGACAGAAGCAAATTAAGAAGGAAAGAAAGAAGGAAGGAAGGAAGGAAAGGGAAAGAAGGAAAGAAGGAAAGAAGGAAATAGTCTATTTTGCTTTATAGTTCAAGTGTCCACACCATTATAAATAATAGGAGTTTGAAGAAGCTGTTCACATCATACTCATAATCAGGATGAGGAGAACAGTATATACATGCCAGTTTTCAAATCATTCTTCATTCAGTCTAGGACACCATCCAGGGTGCGGTGTCAGCCAAAGTCAGCAGCTCTTCTTATCTCAGTTAAGAAATCAAGTTAATGCCACAAGCATTCTTAAAGATCCATCCCCTGGATAATTCTAGATTGTGTCAAATTGACTATTAACACTAGCCATCCCACAGACTATAGTGCATAGAAACAGACAATATTAATAATTGATTTTAAGTATGAAATATAATAATATTTTGATATGTTCATTTATATTATTTAAAATTAATAACATGTTAACAATAACATCCATACATGTTTAATATAATCCCAGTTTCAGGTGATGAGCAGCTATAATTTGAAAGTAGTTCCTTGTAGTACATATCATAAATTTATGCATAATATGTATGTGCATTTGTGCATCTATTGTTTAAGTAGAAACTGATATGAGAATCTAAGTACTTATAGGGTATGAAAACATCATCATAGGGACACAGGTAATACTAACTTTAATATTATGCTATAGCTTCTTGGAGGAATTATTAGCAAAATTATAGACATATGAAGTATAAAATGTAATACCTTGTATGTATTATACAATGATTATTTTTTATTACATTAGTTGGAAGTGGTTAGGGAGAGATCTTAATAGCTAAAATGATTTTTTTACAATCATGAGGACCAGAGTTAGAATTTGCAATCTATATAAAAGGCAAGATATTGCAGTGAACACGTGTAGCCCAGTGCTGTGCCGAAGACAAAAATTATCTGTGGTTACCTGGCCAACCAACCTCTCTGAATTAGTAAGCTCCAGATTTGATGAGAGATATAGCTTTAAAAAATACAACGAAAAATTATTAAAGAAAATACCACACATAAATCTCTGACCTTGATGCTGGCCCCTATGGGTTAATATACCTGTCTAAACACATGCATATTTTCACATAAACATAAATAAAATTTACATAAATAAGCAACTAATACATAAATACATATTGTGTACATAAATCATTTTATCTATCTACCCTGTAAGTGCTTATGTGTCTGATGAGAACATTTGATTATAAAAATACATTTGTACTTTTTATGACCTAGATTTTTCATGATGAAGTTTATTCTCTTTAACTAACAGAGCCCAAGCTACTTTCAAGTATCGTTATGTTCTGCCTTCAGGTTTTGTTTTTGTTTTTGTTTTTTTTTTAAATTTTGATCATTAATGAAGTCATCTATTTCTTTTCTTTATTATGAGGGACTTATTCTACATGAAATGATAATTGTTTCATTCACATTCTTTTTAAATGAAGAAATGAACTCATGTGGCTGAGTAACATGCCAATGTGTGTTGGTATATGCAATCACATGTACGTGTATGTTTGTATGTACATATATATGTAAGTGCATGTGAGTATATGTGTGTATGTGTAGAAATACATTTTTTTTGCTCACCCATTGATACTCCACATCTCTGCTATTGTGAATAACACTGAAGTCGTCATGGCATTATTTATAGTCACCACAGTCCCTGATTTCAAATTATATTGAAAAAGCATAATATTAAAAATTATATAATACTATTACAGAAAAAGATTTATAGCCAAAGGCAATGGACTGGAGAGCCCAGTGTAGGACCATGAAAGGCAACCAGGTTCCTGCTTGAGCTAAGGTTGGCAACCCCAGTGACCCTGAGTGACAACAGGTGTTTTGCTTGGCTCCCAGACACTAGGTTCCTGACATGAGGTTGCAGCCCTCTGTAGATTTGTGGCCATTAGTCATGTAAGGGCAATGCTCCAAGCCCCTTTACAGATAGAGGATGTGAGAGGGATCTCCATTTTATCAAGGTACCTAAAGATCTTAAGGTCTTAGCCAGTTAAGCTTCCCTTTCCAGATACTCCTCCCAGCAAAAGGTATTTAACCTCAGGCCTACCCTGAGAAACTGGGGATCAGTTTCTACTCATCCACTTTCCTCCATGAAAATAAAAGCTTTTAAGCCATGAACTGCCTCTTTTCATCTGGATTCACCTTGAGGAGCCATGGAGAATACCTTCGCCTACAGAGCCATCATCTAATTTCCTGTACCAGGTCACTCTGTATTCCCATCCATGACCAGCAAGCCAAGCCAGCCAACCAAGTGAAGAACACAAACACTGCAGGATTCATCTGGAGTTCACCTTTCTCCTTTTGAGCTCAGACTGTTTTCCCGACCCCTGATTGGTGTTCTGCAGCATTCCCATAGTTCAGCAACCACTCAAGCACAGTAAAAACTCCCGTGTTCTGTCTCCGTGACCAGCCTGAGCCCTGTGTCAGAGCAGACGGGGACCCCATAACCCTACACACAGAAGTAAATCCAAGGCATTTGTAGTCAGATCACGTTTAGCAAAGACTGGAGGAAAAGATAGAACCTTTATAATTGCCGTCCAGTAAACCAGATACAAGCAAATGATGCATTGGGATTATCATCTTGCTCTAGAAAAATATACTTAATAAGGAAATCATTAATTTTGTTATAATGCTTGAAACAATAAAACTTTCAGAACAAAACTATAAAAATATCCTCGATATTATTCTTAAAATGATAAATTATTATATTAAATTCAAGTGATGGAAGCAAAAGTAAGAGAGTGAGAGAAATTAGGTCAAAATTGACCAGATAGTGCAGAGCAAGTGGAATGGTCAGCAAAATGAAAAGTAAATTTTGTGATCAAAGATTTGCAGACTCTATTTCTTGGTAGTCAAATTTTAACACATTTTGGTTGTTTTAACAGTCAAAAACTAAACAACCTTATTAAATTTAGGCAAAGCATTACATACAAATATACAGTTTTCCAAAGGTAACATAAACATGACCAAGGCAAATGTGTCACATGAAAAGTGTGGCCATATGAAAAGGCCAAAATCATCAGTCATCACCAATGGCAAAGCCATGCTTCCTTATCACTCTCAGGAGAGTTGTAAGGTAAAAGGTAGTAGTCAGAAAATTCAGTATTGAAAGTCCCCCCAAAAAAGAATGTTTTATATATTTATATCTATCTGTCTGTTTATCTATCTATCTATCTATCTATCTATCTATCTATCTATCTATCTAT
>JADRCG010000272.1:130111-151082 GCA_019844195.1 Rhabdomys dilectus | reverse complement strand
TATCTATCTATCTATCTATCTATCTATCTATCTATCTATCTATCTATCTATTTATCTATCTATCTATCATCTATCATCAACCTATCACCTATCTGTCTATCAATCATCTATCATCTATCTATTTATCTATTTATCTATCTATCTATCTATCTATCTATCTATCTATTAGATATATGTAAATAAGTGTGGGGGTTAGTCAGCAACAGAAAGAGTTAGTAGAAAATGGGAGCTTAGGGACTTGACTGTGCCCTTTGTATTATGTAAGCTGGCTAGCTTGAGCCTTTTAGGACTGGAACTCTTTAGGAAATTTGAACAAACCTGTGCTATGTAAATTACTTGAAGTGGTCCCATAATGCTCTCTATGGTGTTTAGTGAAGAGAGTACATTGTCTTGAGAAGTGTGAGTCGAAAGCCAGCTAGTTGTTTTGAAGGCTATGAACTTGTTTTTTTCTGTGTGCAAAACGCATACTTGTATGTGTAGCATTTACTGTCCATAGGAAATAATTAGTATAGCACTGTGTGACTGTATTCCTGAGAAGATATAAAGAAACATCTATTCAGTTCAGATGGAAAGCTGTTGATAGACCAAAGCTAGGATACTACCAAATTCTAACTGATGAAATAAAACGTTTTATTGGAGATACTTAGAAGACTGTGGTTGATAGTTTACTCAGAGGAACAGAAATGAATCAAAGGTAGATGTATCTCCAAAGTCTCTCCAGCATGAATGATGTCTCATATAAGTTGAAACAAGGGAACTCACTGTAAAACTCTTAGGCAGCTCAACAGGTCAGACTGGACCTCTTCCAGGTAGTCTTGATAACCTCCACCCCTTTCAGGCAGCCCTGATGGTATGAGAATCTTCCAGGCACCTAGACTGTTATGAAAGTATTTCTAACCAATCCTGATTGCCTATATAAGCTTAGGAAGGGAGGGACCGACTATATCTTGTCAGTTTTAAGGACTTTCTGAGTTCTTTACTTCCTGAGTATTAAGAAATTGGCCTTTAGAATATTATGCAGGTGGGAATGTGAATGTATCCACTCCTCAAAAAAATGTATCACACCTGACTGGCAAGGTATCAAATGAATCAGAAAATTCTGGAAAGAAAAATTATTAGTTTGCTACATTATCTTTGTTAGATCACTCTTCAGCTAGGGACAGATATCACATACAGAAAAAATAGTGTGTGTGTTGATTCAAATTAGGCTTTTACATTCTCATATTCTGAAGATCATTTTTAAAGAAAATATGTAAATATTTATATATTTCTGGTGTGACTTAGTACTGGGTGAAAACTCATCCTTAATTTGTCAGCCAGTTATGTCTTGTATTATACTTTAAAAAGTGAGTCTTTATATAATTTAGGTATGCAAATATATATACACACATAGTACTACATTTTTTTTACAGAGAAATGGAGGCTAGGTAAAATGATGGGTAGATTGATGGTAGGGAGATAAATCATAGATGATAGGTAGAGGAGAGATAGATGTGTAAGGGTAAGTTAAAACTAAGATCTGATTTTAAAATATTATTAAGTGAAGATCAGAGGTGAAGAGGAAATGCTCTTGAAATATGTCATCTCTTTGATGAAGGTTATTTTGCAGATCATGATCACCAAACATTCTAAAGAACCTGTTACTTTACCCGATTTGATATGTTTTCTTTCTTTAGTGAATACTAGAAAATTAGAATTAATAATATAAATTAATATCTATTAACCTATCAACATCAAGATAGGTTAAAATGAATAAATCTAGGTTAAAGTAAAAACTATTTTATTTATAATGTTATAATTAGCACATGGACTAAATAACGTTGGAACCAACATGAGTTGTCTTAAGACAAAGGTCTTATATTACCATGAAGAGTTAAGATCTGAGTATTCCTGATAAGCCCTTAGCAACTGTGATCATGGGAGTGTTCACAGAATTGTGTTTAATGTCTTGCTTGTTCTCTGACTATTGTGTTTGCTGTCTTCCTTGTTCCCAGACTATTTGCATCTATTGTGTTACTAGACCCTCAACCTAGATCTGACCTTAATACCTGCATATAGTTAAAATGGTATAAAAGCAAAAAGGAGGAGGGAGGATGGTATAGGGGTTCTAGGGAGGGGAAATAGGAAAAAGGGATTACATCTGTAATGTAAATAAATGAATTATACAATTAAAAAAAGAAAAAATAATAATTTGAATATTCATGAAGCAGAAGGAATTCCAGAAAGGAGGCTTGTCATAGAATATGCCAAAGGACATAGGAGATGAATCAGTAATTATCTCCAATTTCCTCTGCCATCTCTCCTCCTTCCCTGACTCTCCTTCCTGTCCTTCTTACTTCTCTCTCTGCCTCTACCTTACTATCTCTCTTCACTCCCCACTATCAGTCTCCCTGAGATCTTGGTACATCTCTCCTGCTTCCTAGTTCTTCTCTCCCATTTTCTCTCCTGTCCCATTCTCCCTATGACTCTGTCTCTTGCCTTTGCCTCTAAGTCTTCCTATCTTCTTCTCTTCACCCTTCTCTATCTTCTATTCTATTCCTTTCTCTGTTCCTTTCTTCTGCCCCTACCTATCTTCTTCCAAGTCCCCTGACTCCCTTCATCCCTCTCTTACCCTTCCTGTTTCCCTTCCTCTCTCTCTCTCTCTCTCTCTCTCTCTCTCTCTCTCTCTCTCTCTCTCTCTCTCTCTCTGTATATATGTTTGTGTTTAGCACTCTCTATTTCTTGTTTTCTATCCCTCTCATCCTCCATTACATAGTACATTTAAATTTAAGGTCATCCTCTGCTACATAGAGATTTAGAGTTCAGTCTGGGATGTAAGAGACCCTATCTCAAAAGAAAAATAAATTGGTTCAGAGCAATGGCTCAGAGGTTAAGTGTACTCACTGGACAGCTGCTTTCCTGGCAAGGGCTGCTCTGAGGTGTTAATTCTTCCAGTGCCTTCTGTTGTCCTTGTCAGAACACTGAGGCAAAGAGGAAACTGTGTTTGAAAGAAAAGCTAGCTGTAAGTCTTAGAAATTCTTCAGCAAGCAGAAGGCTAGAAGATGACTGGAGGATCATGGGCCAGGCGGCACCATCACACAACTCAAGGCTATCTCACAACTTAGTTATAGCTAAAGCACTCGTAAATTATGAGTTCTAGCCATAAATATTTGCAAAGTGTTTTTAATGTACATGACATGAAGAATGTTGAGCTGAAAGGACAAGTTTTGGGAATCAGGTCACTTTTTCATCTTGTTCCATAACAAAACATAATCTCCTTGTTTCTACAAGTGATCCAGATATGCGATTAAGTACTACCTCACTGAGACGGGTCATCATTTTAAATGCCATTTATATTTTGTGACTGAGTTACCTCACTCAGGATATTTTCTAGATCTATCCATGTGCCTGTGAATTTCATGATGTCACTGTTTTTTATAGCTGAGTAAGATTCCATTATGTAAATGTAACACATTTTCTGTATCCATTCCTCTGTTGAAGGACATTTTCAAAAAAACGGTGCTGGTACAACTGGTAATCAACATGCAGAAGAATGCAACTTGATTCATTCTTATCTCCCTGTATAAAGCTAAAGTCCAGATGGATTAAAGTCCTTCAGTGCATCACATAAAACTAGATGCCCTGAACCTAATAGAATAGAAAGTGGGGGAAAGTCTTGAACACATCAACAGAGGGTTGTTTCCAGATTCTGGCTTTTATAAATAAAGCTGCTGTGAATATAGTAGAGCATGTGACCTTATTACATGGGGACATCTGGGTATATGCCCAGGAATGGTATAGATATGTCCTCAGTTAGTACTATGTCCAATTTTCTGAGGAACCGCCAGACTGATTTCCAGAGTGGTTGTACCAGCTTGCAATCCCACCAGCAATGGAGGAGTGTTCCTCTTTCTCCACATTCTCGCCAGCATCTGCTATCACTTCAGATTTTGATTTTAGCATTTCTGACTGGTGTGAGGTTGAATCTCAGGGTTGTTTGCATTTTCCTGATGACTAAGGATGTTGAACATTTCTTTAGGTTCTTCTCAGCCATTTGAGTTTCCTGGATTGAGAATTCTTTGTTGAGCTCTGTACCCCATTTTCTAATAAGGTTATTTGGTTCTCTGGAGTTCTTTGTATATATTGGATATTAGCCATCTTTGATACAGGATTGGTAAAGGTCTTTTCTCAAATTGTTGCTTGTCATTTTGTTCTACTGACAGTGTCCTTTGCACTACAAAAGCTTTGCAATTTTATGAGGTCCCATTTGTTGATTGTTGAACTTAGAGTATAAGCCATTGGTGGTTTTTTGTTTTGTTTTGTTTTTTGTTTGTTTGTTTTGTTTGTTTGTTTGTTTGTTTTTCTTTTTTCTTTTTTTCAGGAAAATGTCCTCTGTACTCAAGTGTTCAAGGCTTTTCCCCACTTTCTCTTCTATTAGATTCAGTGTATCTGGTTTCATATGGAGGTCCTTAACACACTTGGACTTGAGCTTTATACAGGGAGATAAGAACGAATCAATATGCATTTATCTACATTTGACTGCCAGTTGAATCAGCACTATTTGTTAAAAAATGTTGTCATTTTTTTACTGGATGGTTTTAGTTCCTTTGTCAAAGATCAAATCACTATAGATGTGTAGGTTCATTTCTGGGTCTTCAAATCTATTCTATGATCTTCTTGCCTGTCATTGTATCAATGCTATACAGTTTTCTTTTTTTTTTTATCACTATTGCTCAGTAGTACAGCTTGAGGTCAGTGATGGTGATTCCCCCAGAAGTTCTTTTATTGTTAAATATAATTTTTGCTATCCTGGGATTTTTGTTATTCCAAATGAATATGAGAATTGCTCTAACTCTGTGAAGAATTGAGTTGGAATTTTGTTGGAGATTGCATTGAATCTGTAAATTGCTTTTGACAAGAATGTCATTTTTTTTCCTATATTAATTCTGCCAATCCATGAGCATGGGAGATCTTTCCATCTTCTGAGATTTTCTTTGATTTCTTTCTTCAGATACTTGAAATTCTTGTACATATCTTTCACTTGCTTTATTCAATTCACACCAAGATATTTTATATTATTTATGACTATTGTGAATGATGTAATTTCCCTAATTTTTTCTCAGCTTGTTTATCCTTTTAGTAGAGGAAGGCTACTGATTTGTTTGAGTTAATTTTATATTCAGCCACTTTGCTGAAGTTGTTTATCAGATTTAGAAATTCTCCGGTGGAAATTTTGGGGTTACTTAAGTATACTATCATATTAAATAGTGATACTTTGACTTTTTCCTTTCCAATTTGTATCCCTTTGACCTCCTTTTGTTGTCTAATTGCTCTGGCTAGGACTTTGAGTACTATATTAAAGAGGTAGGGAGATAGTAGACAGTCTTGTTTAGTCCCTGATTTTAGTGGGATTGCTTCCAGTTTCTGTTCATTTAATTTGATGTTGGCTACCGGTTTGCTGTATATTGCTTTTAATATGTTTAGGTATGAGGCTAAATTCTTAATCTTTCCATGACTTTTACCATAAAGGGGTGGGGAATATTTTCAAATTATTAAACACAGGTCATTAGGTTGGGTTAATTGAGATCTTACTCATTTAACCACCTGCCCTATCTTCCGCTACTTTTTTAATGGTTCTCAGGTTAGTTGTATCTCCTTAATAATGATATATATATATATATATATATATATATATATATATATATTATCAGCTAAAAATCATCTACAAACTTGAACTTAATGGTCACCCAAAATAATTATTCTAACATCATATTGGGCTTAGAGGAAGGCTATCTGGTTTCAGGAAGATGTTTTCTATTCTTAGAGCAGTGGGGAAGTTTATTGAATTTTCTACTCAACCATAATCCTTCCCACTCCTACCTGATACAAAACACCACAAGCAGAGAACAATGTGGACCTTAAACCCTTATAGGCATCTTGCATTACTCCTTATTATACCTATACCTATGTAAGGTAATTTAAATAGATTAAGATGATCATTTGTGTTTTTCATATGTTTATATAGTGGGTTGATGGTTTTCCATATATTGAACCACCCCTGTATCCCTGGGATGAAGCCTACTTCATCATGATGAATGAAAATTTTGATAAATTCTTGGATTCAGTTTCCAACAGTTTTATTGAGTATTTTTGCATCAATATTCATAAGGGAAATAGGTCAGAAACTCTCTTTGTTGGGTCTTTGTGTTGTTTAGGTAAAAGCATAATATTGGCTTCATAGAATGAACTGGTTAGTGTTTCTTCTGTTTCAATCTTGTAGATTAATTCAACGAGTATTGGTGTTATGTCTTCTTTGAAGTTCTTGTAGAATTCTGCATTAAACCGATCCAATTCTCAGCTTTTTTTTTTTTTTTTTTGGTTAGGAGACTTTTATTGACTGCTTCTATTTCTTTAGTGGTTATGGGACTCTTTAGATGGTTTATCTGTTTCTGATTTAACTTTGGTACTATGTATCTCTCTAGAAAATTGTCCATTTCATCCAGATTTTTCCAGTTTTGTTAAGTATAGGCTTTTATAGTTGGATTTGATGGTTTTCTGAATTTCCTCAGTTTCTGTTGTTATCTCTCCTTTTTCATGTCTTATTTTGTAATTTAGATACTGACTCTGCCCTCCGGTTAATCTGGCTAAGGGTTTATCTATATTTTTGATTCTCTCAAAGAACAAGATCCTGGTTTCACTGATTCTCTGTATAGTCCTTTTTATTTTTACTTGGTTGATTTCAGCCCTGAGTATGATTATTTCCTGCCATCTACTGTTTTGGGGGGAATTTGCTTCTTTTAGTCTTTTAGTTCTAGACCTTTCAGTTGTGCTGTCAAGTTGTTAGTGTATGCTCTCTCTATTCTGTTTATGGAGGCACTTAGCGCTATGAGTTTTCCTCTTAGCACTGCTTTCATAAGTTTTGGTAAGTTGTGCCTTCATTTTCATTAAATTCTAAAAAGTCTTTAATTTCTTTCTTTGTTTCTTCCTTGACCAAGTTATGATTGAGTAGAGTGTTATTCAGCTTCTATGTTTATGTGAGTTTTCTATTGTTTTTGTTGCTGTTGAAGACCAGCTTTAGTCCATGGTGATCTAAAAGGATGCATGGGATTATTTTAATCTTCTTGTATCTGTTGAGGCCTGTTTTGTGACCAACTGTATGGTCAGTTTTTGAGAAGTTACCATGAGGTAATAAGAATAAGAGAATAAGGTATATTCTTTTGTTTTAGGATTAAATGTTATATAGATATCTGTTAAATTTGTTTGGTTTATAACTTCTGTTTGTTTCACCATGTCTCTGTTTACATTCTGTTTCCATGATCTGTCCATTGATGAGAGAGGAGTTTTGAAGTCCCCCACTATTATTGTGTGAGTTGCAATGAGTGCTTCAAGCTTTAGTAAAGTTTCTTTTATGAATGTGGTTGCCCTTGTATTTGATGGATAAATATTCAGGTTTGAGAGTTTATCTTCGTAGTTCCTCCCTTTGACAAGTATGTAGTGTCCTTTCTTATCTTATTTGATAACTTTCGGCTGCATGTTGATTTTATTTGATATTAGAATGGCTATCCCAGCTTGTTTTTTGGGATCATTTGTTTGGAAATTTTTTTTCCAGTCTTTCACTGTGAGGGTTTTCTGTCTTTGTAAATCATTTACAGCAAAATGCTTGGTTATGTTTACATATCCAGTATCTTAGTCTACAACTTTCTATTTTTGAGTTGAGTCCATTGATGTTAAGAGATATTAAGAAAAGTGATTGTTGCTTCCTATTTTTTTCTTCCAGGGGTGGAATTATGTTTGTATAGTTATTTTCCTTTGGGTTAGATGAATGAAGATTACTATCTTCCTTTTTCTACGGTCCAGTTTTCTTCTCTGTGTTGAAGTTTTTCATCTATCATTCTATGTGGGGTGGATTTGTGGAAAGATATTGTATAAATTTGGTTTTATCACGGAATATCTTGATGTCTCCATCTATGGTAATTGAGAGTTTTGCTGCATATTGTAGTCTGGGTTGGCATTTGTGTTCTCTTAGGGTCTGTATGACATCTTCCCAGGATCTTCCAGCTTTTAGAGTCTCTGGTGAGAAGTATGGTGTAATTCTAACAGGTCTGCCTTTATATTTTACTTGACCATTTTCTCTTATTTCTTTTAATATTCTCTCTCTCTCTCTCTCTCTCTCTCTCTCTCTCTCTCTCTCTCTCTGTCTTTCTCTTTCTCTTGCATTTGGTGTTTTGATAATTATGTGATGGCAAAAATTTCCTTTCTGGTCCAATGTCTTTGTAGTTCTGTAGCCTTATTTATTGTATGTTAATGGGAATCTCTTTCTTTAGGTTAGGGAAGTTTTATTCTATGATTTTGGTGAAGACATTTACTGGCCCTTTAATTTGGGAATCTTAACTGTCTTCTATACCTATCATATTTAGGGTTTGTCTTCTCAATGTGTCCTAGATTTCCTGGATGTTTTGAGTTAGGAGCTTTTTCCATTTTGCATTTTTTGACTGTTTTGTCAATATTTTCTATTTTCTTTTGAAGCTGAGATTCTCTCTTCAATCTCTTGTTTTCTGTTGGTGATGCTTGCTTGCATCTATGACTCCTGATCTGTTTCCTAGGGTTACTATCTCCAGGGTTGTCTCCTTTTGTGATTTTTTTTCTGATTTCTATTTCCATTTTTCGATCCTGGATAATTTTTTTTTAATTCCTTCACCTGTTTGGTTGTGTTTTCCTGTTATTCTTTAACGGATTTTTGTGTTTTCTCATTAAGGGCTTCTACCTGTTTATGTGTGTTCTCCTGTATTTCTTTAAGGGAGTTATTTATGTCCTTCTTAAAGTCCTCTATCACAATCATGAGAAGGGACTTTAAATCTTAAGCTTTATTTTTCAGGGTGATGAGGTAGCCAAGGGTTGCTGCAGTGGGAGAACTGGGTTCTGATGCTGTCAAGTAGCTGTGGTTTTTGTTGCTTCTTTTCGTGCACTTGCCTTTTGCCATCTGGTTGTCTCTGTTGCTACCTGCCCCTCCTCTCTCTGACTGGAGCCTGACCCTCTGGTGATCCTGGATTTGTCAGAACCCCTCAGAGTCCAGTTGTCTCTTTGTTCCTATTTTCCTTGGTTCCTGTGTTCCTGATATTGTGGGTGTCTCAGAGCTCCTGAGAGTCATTCTATGGGAGTCTGCCTATGGGATCCTAAAATCCTGGTGTGACCAAGCTCCTGAGATCATGCTGTGTCAGAGTTCCTGGGAGTCAAACTTTCTCTGGGTTTTTTGGGACAGGGTGTGGAGCCAGTGGCCAAGATCGGATCAGAGAACAGGCTCAGACAGGAAGGAATCCGTGCCACTGGCAAGAATGGGGCTCCTGTGTCCCTGTACCCTATGGTTCCTAGTTACTTCTGGTGTTGGGGCAGATGTTGTGGCCTCCTCACCTCTGATCCTGAGTGTGTTGGAGCACCTGGGAGTGGAGCTCCATCTGGGTATTGTGGGAGTAAGTGTAGAGCCAGAGTCTATGGTCTTAAATGTCATTCATTTAAATTTCTTTCAAATGCTAATTTTTATATCACTGAAGGAATCTTGGTATGCTTCATATATGTACATTGTATATTCTTTCCCTGTGATTGACTGAAGGGTGAAGTTTACTTTTTGTGTCTTTTTCTTTTTCAAGATCCCTTTGGAAAGAGAGATGAGCATGATCCACTCACAAATGCAGTCCGAAGCGACTCGGCAGTCATTGGAGGTAATCTGCCTTCATTACTGAAAGCACAAAAGATATTTATGATCCTGTTCTCTGTAGAAAGTTATCTTAAGCCTTTCTTTGCCATGATCATCCAGCACCCAGAATCAGTCACTCTCTGTCTATCCCTTAGTCACTTCATGCATGGTATAAGATTAATGGCAGACCATTCTCTAGTTTCAGGAGCTCTTTGACTTAATTCTTCCTCAAATTTAGCAGGCAGCTGAGTTCTGAACCAACGGCTGGCACATTTACTCATAGGCAGGCAGCCTGGCTCTTGTTCATTGCATCCAGTTGTCACTTCTCAAGTACAAACAAAATTGGCCAATAAAATCATGTATAAAAAGAAGTCACATTGGGGCAGACAGATAGACAAAGTTGTTGCAGTCATTTAAGGTTTTTTTTTGTTTGTTTGTTTGTTTGTTTTTTCTAGTGATTTGGGTGAGATTTAATGAGCAAGGTGAATCCTACATGACTGAAATTCCAAATCTAGCAGTCCATCTGGTTGTGGATACAGAGCTTGCCTACTCTGCTTGTAGCTCACCTCCACCACCTTTATTGCTTTTTAGTTACCTGCTGACCAACCCTTTCCCCAGTCCTCTCTGTCTCTACTAATCTAATGCCTGAAGTAGTTTCATTTTCTCATCTGGGTCTTGCAATGTGGACTGTGTAAAGTTTTGTTTAACATAAAATGCCTGAGATATGAAAATACATTTCCATTGATGACTTATAACCCTAGCAAGTGCCTTATCTCTGCATTATGGCATCAGGTTGAATGAATCCACACCAGATAGAGTTCTTTAAAAATCAGCAGGAGTCATTCATTTTACCCCCATTTAATTAACCCCTACTATGGATCACATCTGTAATAAGTGCAGAGAAAAAAGATGAGAAGTAAAGTTATTGCCTTCCTGGGATGAGCAGACAAAGAAAGAGGCAGGAAAGCAGAGAATGGGATCAGCATAAAAATCTGTTCCCAAAATGAATGGATTTCACTACAATATTTTCCCAGAGAAAGAGAAGCATGACCTATCTTTAGGGAAGTTCCAAAGACAGTCATGTGAACTTAATGCTTCTCCTGGGAAGAAGATTGGACTTGATATTCTTTGCAATAAGAAAGTGTCATAGCTAATTTTACAATTCTTTTTGTTCCTGTAAGGTTTCATTTGATAAGGAAAGACTGGGTTTTGGCTTCCTGCATTCAGTGACAACCTCTGTTGAGTCTCTTTGAGAGTGTGAAGGTTATCAAAGCCCCACAGAAGATCCTGGAAAACATACCCAAGTAGTAGCCTGTAGTATGGCCTTCAAACCAGCAAGAGAAAAGAGACAACTTCTGGCATATTTTAAATCAACAATTCTTGTTTCAGAGTCATTTGTTGCCACCCAGATTATACTATCAACTGAGACATTTTATTTTGTTATGTTTTAAAATATTTGGGAAGTAAGTTACAAAACAGGTTTAAAATATATATCAAACATAAGTGGTCCTTAGTTATTGCCACAACTGTTAAAAAATTGCTTGAAGTTAGGTGTATATATTTTACTGTCTGGTATTCACAGAAAGAGACACATTTAGACCTAGGAATTTTTAGCAAGGCTGAACTATGACTAGGAATGAGTTTCTAAACTAATTACTTTTTAATTAGTTAAACAACTTAGAAAATATGAAAAATAGTTTAAATTCATATATATATATATTTACATATACAGAAATGAAATTATTTTTAATGATGAAAACATAAGTGTTTTGTTGCTATTATTAATTTTCTGTACATGTTCTTTTTTTGCTGACTGGCTTGATATGTATGTTTATTTATTTTGAAATAAAGCCATTTTATATAGCCCAAAATGGTAAAATGACAGAGAGAACAAATGAAACAAATGAAAGGCAAGAACTCCTGAAAGTTGTTGTTTGTCATCAAGAGTTTCTGTCCAAGTCTTTATTTCTAGCTACAGAGAAGGAGTAGATTTGTGTGTTGGCATTGTTTAATTTTTTTCTTCCAATATATGCCCTTGTCTAGACTGAATTTTCTCAGTACAAGCTTTCTTTTCTTTCCCCCTTTTGTCCCTACAGGTGTCATAGCAGTGGTGACATTTATCACTTTTTGTGTCATTGGAATCATGACTCGCTTCCTCTATCAGCACAAGCAATCACATCGTACCAGTCACACAAAGAAGGAATACCCAGGAAACTTGGACAGTTCCTTTAGAAATAACATTGACTTGGAAAATACAACCAGCAAGTGCAAACGGGAATACTTTATCTGAGACGATGCAGAATTGCCTGGTCCTTTTTATTGTGGAGTTTCCCTTTCTAAGAAAAGAGAATACTTCTCTTCTCTTTTCTGTCTTTTAATTTAAAGATTCTTTTTCTCTCATTTACCATTGATTTTGGAACATACATGCATCCAACAAGAGCTGTAATCTTGACTCAGCTCAGCAGATCAGGTAGCTGTGGGTGCTGTAGTTCACTGCCATCATCATTGTAAAAATGCCCACTGGAGACACAGACTTCACCATTGTAAAAAAGAAAGAGACATATGTGCCCACATGCACATCCTATGTTTTTAACTTTACTATTTAGTTTCTTGTCATATTGTATTAGACTTGAGGGCTGTGGTGTTCATCTTTAACATTTGCCCTTGCCCAATACCATATTGTTAGGCTTTGTAGCTTTAGAGGACAAAGGGGTACGTGTGACAGAGAGACATAAAAAGACAGTGTCAGATCATTCTTTAACTAATGAGTTTATCAGGGATTCCAGTAGAGGAGGAGGGTATGAAAGAAAGTAAATTCACCCAGAAAAGTAAACATTTGTTCATTTAGATGCCCTGTGAGAGAGGAAGAAGGTTGGAAGACATACTACAAAGAAATGCTTCTAAAGTTTGTAGATTTGTGTGTGTGCGTGTTTCTAAGTTGAGTATCTGAATAGTTTCCAGGACATTCTTTCCTAAGGCATCGCTGAGGGAAATGAGCCTAATTAATGTATGAACTGACAGGGCATCAATCTTGTAGCCATTTTTCATTTAGGACTTAGGTATATGAAAGAATCTGACTCCTCATGGGGGTGGAAAGACTTGGCTTCCTTGGGAGCTGAGTAGATAGTGGCTATGGGTCTTCATGGAACACAGGGTGGCAGCTCTTCATAGCATCTGCAAAAACAGAGTGTCTCCATTAAAAGAACACCCAGCAGGGAGACCTAAGGCAGAGGAAGACCCTTCTAGCTTGCTTGTTTTGGTGGCTTTTGACAAGCAACAAGAAATAATTATTTATGTTAGTTTAATGTCCACACTACAAGTAGCTTCCAGACTCCATTGGTCATCCTCTCTATAGAGTTTCAGTAGCTTCTGATATTGAGTTACTGAACAGTGAGCAGGTACTTTGCTCCTGTCTTGTTATGCAGTTTTGAGGCATGAATATGGATATAGTACCCTGAAGCTGCTGTGAGGATGTAGCTGCTCCTGTCACTTTCTAACTGCCTTCTCCACTTTACTAGAAGATATTAGCTGTGTTATTCTTAAGATTGTTGTACTGATGTAAAGGAATATACACATGTGTGGATTGTGGCAGCATTAGCAGAATTTAAATAAAAGTCTAAACTGGTTCCCTGAAAAGACTTAAAGCCATCTTAACTCAGCTTCTTCAGTAGGAAAACTGAAAAAAAAATATTAAGGAAAAGAGCTGCATAAAAAATGAGAAGTATCCAGGAGGTTTACCCCTGCCGATCCAGTTTAGAAAGACCCAAAAAAGGGAGAATGTGTAGGTTAGCAGAATTCACATTTTAGAAGACAACTAATTATTTCACTCTAACAACCGAGCTATTTCCCAAGAAGCAAGTGATGGGATGTTCTGTGGGGCTTAGTGGTCAACCATAGATGAGAAGATTTCAAGGGAGTCCTTAGTTTATGAAGCACATTACACTTTCCAGTCTACCTGCACCCATGTACGCATGTCTGCCCCATGCACTTATTTTTGTCCTTAAATAGGATGATAAAGCATCTCATGTTTTGGGTTCCTTGGGTAGCAAAACATACAATTCATCCAAAGAGGCATCTTGAATTTCTTAGTGAGTAATCTTGACCATTTTATAGTAACAATATTGTTAATTCTGCTCTTGGACCACCTTAGAAAAAAGACAAGGGGGAAGCAACTAAATACTTCAGGCCTTAGGTAATGCTAGAAGAAAGATCCTTGAAGAAGAAAAGACTGACCAATTCCTATTGAAGGGTAGAGCTCATTTGCAGAGCATGCACTTGCCAGTCTGTAGGTCATCCGTCTTAGTATGTATCTTACCTCTGACTTTTCTGGATAGCCCTAGACAAAGAAGTGTATAATGCAGCTCTCACTGGCATCATATGGTTTCAAATTTATAGTTTTTCTTACCTTACAAAGGAAAGGAAATAAGGATTGAGTGTGACACAATCCATAATTATAAAATATTGTCCTAAATATATATTATTTCTTTAAATTTTTCTATGGATACTGACATACCCTCTTCCTCTTTTAGACTATCATTATCTTTTTGCTACTGAATTTATTTTATAGCAATTCTAAAAAACATGCCCTTTATACTTTTTCTATCTTTAATAAGACAAATGATCATCTAATAAAATGAGAAATATTGAGAGTCTATTTCCTTTTCCCCCTTCTTTCCTGTTGTCTAGTTTCTACTTTTAAATTTTGTACCGTTTCTTTATCTACTAATATGTACTTATAGATAATCATGTAGGGAAATGCATGAAGCTAGTCTCTGCCCTCTGCATAGCACACATTCTACTTGCTTTGTTCCTGGATGTGCAGGCCATGCAGATCAGAACACTGGACATGTAGCAAAATGGTGGATACATGCCAAATTGCTGTACTATTATAATTAGTCTCAGGGATAAATCAGAATTTTCTCACAATCCACAACACACATTAGATGGAAAGGTAGCAGTCTGCATCTTCCTGCACCGAATGCTATCAAAGCTAGAAAAAAAAAGCAGTGTTAGGGTAATTACAAGATCTATCTGTTTTATGCAGTTATTCAATTGAGTTACAGCAACAGAATTCTATACATAGAACAGGGTAGCAGAGAGCAAGGACTGTGCATAGGTAACTTGCAAAACATTTCTAGGGGCTTCTAGAAGCCAACACATTTCTGTATAATTCTTAGAATTTTTTGTTTTATTTATTAATTCTACTGGAGATGATTACTTTGTTACTCTTCCTCAAGCTAGGTAATTGCTCCTGATACCAATATCTGTAAAAGATGCTAAATGGACTCTTTGGACAGAGAAAGAAAAAATTTTACATGTGTCAGCCATTAGACTCAATTTCTGTGAATAGGAATCATTTGCTAGCTCTGGCTGGTTTTGGACTCTATTATAAATCAGGCTGGCCTTGAAACTTTGAGACAGCCACCTGACTCTGCCAAGGTGTGGATCATTGACTCTGCTTGTATCAAATAGATTTTAAAAGATGCTAAACTTTCTATGTTTTGGTTAAGGCATTTCAAATGTGTGCCCCTGCATATGGCAGACCCATATATAGACTGGAGGCAGAAAAGAGCGGTCTCTCCTTTTGCCCCCTTCTGATTTTACTTCTTTGGTGGACATACATTTATACCAATGCTCTTTTAGATTTCCATTTAGCTGTTTGGTAGTCTCACATCTTTAAACTCTCCACATTCTGCCCTAGAAAATCATTTGATTATATTTATAGAAATCTCTGGGAATTAGAAATTATCTATTGACAGAATAATTTATTGATCCGTTGTCCATCTAAATGAAGTCATATTTACATATTCTGCATAGATATTTCCAGCTCTGAAGGTCACTCACATTCTCTTTCTCTAT
Organism: Rhabdomys dilectus; assembly: GCA_019844195.1. Lineage (NCBI taxonomy): Eukaryota > Metazoa > Chordata > Mammalia > Rodentia > Muridae > Rhabdomys > Rhabdomys dilectus. Next base: position 135,553 of record JADRCG010000272.1, on the reverse strand, counting down.
GACATCATCTCAATTAGAAGACTAACACTGGGAAATTGCATTCATAACAACCCCATGGTATCCATGGACATGGGCACCAATCTGTGGAACTACTACTCCTTTGTTAGTTTGTCTACCAACTGTTTCACTTCTTTTGAATTCCATAGAACTATAATACATCAATCATATTATAATAGCAGCATGGCAAGAGGCATTGACACCTATACAGTCTGACTCATAATCATTCCTAAAAAACCATTGCTTGGGTATGATTTGTTCTCAACTGTCCTATAGGTCATGTTTTAACTAAATCGAGAGACAATGTTGTACCTGCTAGTGAAAAAGGGTGTTAATGGAAGGGTGGTGCAGGCTAATGTGAACACTCTTTAGTTCTTGAAGGATGACTTATTGCTGTTCCTTGACTCACAATGCAGAAACAATTTTTTTTAAAGACTTAATTTATCTGAATTCTTTCTGTATACCAGTTCGTGGGGCTTTCTCAACCTTTCTCTCTCTCTCTGGCTTTACCCACAGTCTTTCTCAAGTCATTGTTTTGAACATGTTTGTTGTTCTTCTTTTTCATTTCTTGGTTCACAGATTATAAATAGTTGATCCACTTAAAAGGGAAGAATGTACAACACACACACACACAAACACACAAACACACACACACACACACATGAACACACTAAAAAATAAAAGGGCTGTTCCTTGAATGTTATCCAAGAAACTATTTTCATACCTACTTTGTAGGGAGACAAGTATCATCACTTTGTGTTGGAAGTTCTTTAAATGCCTCTGACAAGGTTCTAATTATTAAGTTTTCTATTTTTGAATAAAACCCCCTCTTCTTATTTTGCACTAAGGTACTCTGTGGAAGGGTAAGAAGCACATTTTATAATAAAATGGTGAACTTTGTATGCTACTATTCTTTCATGTGTAATGTTTATAATCTACAAAGTTGTTACATAGACATGAGCAAGACTTAAGTAACAGTAGGCTTTTGTGTTAGAGCAGACTTGATGGGATTGTGTCAAGGAGGGAAAGGGTATGCAAGCAACAGGCTGCTGGAAGCGAAGGAAGAAAGCTGAAACTTCCAATATGCAGTGAGGATGGTGTGTCTTTCCTGTATTTGTCTTATAAGTTGGGGAAGAGGCCTATATTACAGGCCCTGCATCAGAATTGCTTTACTCAACTTCATATGGCATTTTAAACACTACCCTGGTGAAATTCAAGTTTTATGTTTTAGAAACATAGTCCAGGGATGCTTTGGAATTATTACCACAGTGATTTTATCTGTCCGAGGTGTGCATCCTAAAGTCAGCCTTAAGTAAAATAAATAATGATCAAGATCTTCAGGTCTATTGCCCATTACCAAATGCTCCTTGGAGAGAAGAGAGGAAATATTGGAGTCAGTCTAGTGGACCTTCCTTCTCCTTCCTTGATTATCCCATCTTGGCATACATAATGTTAGAATGGTATGTCACTCTCCATCCGCTACAATGTGTACTTCAGACAGCCACCACTTGATACTCTATGAGCAGTCTTTGCTCAGTGCTCCTCAGTATGCAAGTAAAGCTCACATCAAATAGCAGGATAAAATTAGGAGACTAATTCCTAGTTATGTCAATGCTGACATGTGCCAATAATTACAGTTTGGTTATAATTTCATTAATATTGTCATGTGCCATGATTTAGATCTCAGCAGTAAATCTGAGGACATGAAAGGGGCACCGGGTATGCAGAAAAGGCCTTCAGTGACCCAGAAGCCACCTTAATTGTCCGTCCCAGATGGAGCCATTTTCGTTGCAACCTTATAGGATGAAATTAATAGGCCTCTAACCAGTTATACTTTCACATTATAGGCAGCAATATTCTAAAGGCACAAGAGAAGTACTAGTTTAATCTTTTTCTCTTTTAATGGCAGTATGAAGAAGTATATTCTAGTCCTGCCTTAAATACTCTTTCAAAAAGAAGTAAGTAAACACACCTGATTTAATGTTGTGTCATGAGAAGTACCTCATATCCAGTGATGTTCAAAGCCAGTAACTTTCTCCTGAACTTGGCAATAGACAGTCTTTCCAATAGTCTATGTTCTCTTTATCAGGCACTTCTTATTGGCAGCTAGTCTATGGCAGGAAAGTAGAATATAAGGAAATAAAGACATATGATATATTCTAATTATACCTAATATAGTAGCCAACAGTTTATTTGGTTCATAAAATTCTCAAATCCCTAAGACAAAGAATTACTATGTTCATTTCCAATGAGAAATTCGAGTCTTTCCGGCATGGTCAGAACTTTTTTTGGCAGAATGAAAAGTCAGGGAGATTTCTTTTAGAAAATAAGTAACAATGTATAGAAGGACCTTCCCCCAAACACATAAAAGGCTTTCTTGTGATAATAGCACAACAGAAGCAAAACAGACCTTTTCTGTTGGATTAGCTGGATTTTTCTTGTTACTTTGGTTATTATAGTTTTCGTTTCTGTAACAGAATCTCCAATCACATGTGATGTTGCCTCATTCAAAATCTGTTCATAGGCCATATAACATGTTTTAATACAATGTATGGAGAAAGCTAATGTTAGACTGAGATTTCTTTGTTTTCTATGTTTTTAGATGTACCAAAAAACTTACATGTAAATATTGTATATTTAATAAAGAGAAAATTTTGTATACTTTTGTGTGGAACAGAAATATGTCTTGCTGTGTTGTTCTTTGGTTAATGAGGTGTCAAGCAATTAATCCCTCAGAGCCCACTTTTATTTCTTAGATTATTCATGCCTAGCCCACATGACACATGAAAAAACACAAAATTTCTATTCTCTTATTTTATTGATTTCAGTGGAATTCAAAGTATTCTCTAGGGCTCTGTCACGTTTAACTGACTTATACCAAATTTCATGTCAAGCACAAAATTTCGTCTGAGCAAGTTTACTGATTTGGTACAAAGTTTCTTGAACCATGCTGACTTCAGCATCTCAGAGATATCCTATATCCCTGTTGACCCCTTCTTAGTGTTTACTCACAATACTGTCTGTCTTATTTTGCCTACACTTCTGTCTCCCAGAAGACTACTACTTAACAATAGCTCTGTGTTTGAAAGAACAGATACATATTAATCCAGAATAGATTTGTTAACCCATAGTGTTTATTTTGATTTGTGTTTATGAATTATCTGGTAAACATAGATTTATTAATAAAAACTAAACTAAATGTAATTTAATGTGTTTGACCCAAGCCTCCAATTAACTAGGTGTGGTGGTACTCATATATAAATCCAATATTTCTCAGGAAGGGAAGGCAAGAGAATTAAAGTTTCAAGATCTGCATTAGCTATAAAGGGAGATTGAGGCCAGCTGGTATTACAGACTGTCTCATACAAACAAACACACAAACATCGACAATTGAATTAACTGTTTCAGACAAGATTTTATGAAATTTTTACTCTGCTCAGTCCAGAATGAATTAAAAAACAGGAGGGAAGGAGAAAGGATGAGGAGCTATAACTTGTAAAGAGTGTGTCACTGAGACAGCAGTAGTTGGGGAGATGCTGAGTATATCTGAGTCCAGAGGTATCAGTGAGGCTTGCCGATGTAACACAGGAGAAGATGAGAGAAAACAGGATTTGATTTACACAGTAAATGGACAGGAAAACAATTTTTGTTGTATCTGTAACTCAGAGAAGAATCGCGACTATTATTTGAGGAAAATGGGCTACAAGAAATTCATTTTAAAAAATATGCTGAGGATCCTTATTACAGCCTTAATAAAGAAAATTCCAAAGAAAAAGATTGGAACTCAGTTGAAATGGATGAGCACTATGGAGCCTCATGAATTAAAAAAACTCAGAACCACAGACTTTAAAAGTTGTTTGAGATATGCATTATCAAAAACAATGCACTTATGTCTTAGGTTGATAAGGTTCTGTGAAGAATCTTACTTGTCCTTGGCTTGCCAACCTGTTAATTTAAGAAGCTTGAGGCAGGAATCTAAGTCTTAGGCTAGAACAAGAAAGTAGGCATCAGACATGAAAATGACTTTGGGCTAGGACAGGGAAGTAGGCTCAGATATTTTGGTCATCTTGATAAGCCCTTAGATACAGTGAACACGGGAATGTTCACAGAACTTTGTTTATTGCCTTGCTTGTTCTTTGACTATTTATGTTTATTGTCTTGCTTGTTCCTTGACTAGTTGCATCTATTGTATTGCTAGTTTCTCAACCTAGAACTAACCTTAATACTCGCACGTAGTTAAAATGGTATAAAAGCAAAAAGTAGGAGGGGGAATGGGATAGAGGTTTTCTAGGAAGGGAAAATGGGGAAAAAAGAAGGCATCTAAAACATAAATAAATAAAATATCCAATAAAAAAGTTGTGTGGGTACACGAGACAGAAAAACCAGTTTCTTTTATGTAATTTTTCATATTCGGACACCTAGTTTTGTGACTCAGGATCAATTAAACACTGAAATTTCAAGTTTTGTGAATAAAAATTGGCAAACAAACAACTTTCACAGATCCTGAAGAACAAATTACATTATTCTTGTAAACCATGTAGCCAGATATATGTGCGGCAATCACCCTTGCAGCAATCTTGAGCAATATATTCTGATAAGAGACTTGATTACATTAGCCTACAACAGCTGAGCACACTCTGATAACATCTTGTTTTAGATAACCCAGGATCTTCCCTTGGGTGTGTGAGACTTAAAGGTGTGATTTAGAGCTGAGACTAAAGGGCATGACTTAGAGATTAGATTTAGAGACAAGGCATAAGGGCGTAAGTTAAGGGCGTGACTTAGAGCTGTGGCTTAGAAGTGAGACATATAAAAGAGGCAGACAGAAGAGAGATCAGAGAACCAGAAAACAGATTACTTGACATGAGTACAACTTCGAGTAGGAATTAGGCATGAGAGAAACAGTACAACTTGGAACAGAGAATTAGTTATTAGGCACTTGGCACTTGGAGGAAGAACTTGGAGGACTAGAAACTAGGGACTTGGAGAGAAGAAGAGAGATTGAAGAATAAACAGGATTGAATTGCACTCTGTCTGATCTCCATTCCTCGAGTCCGTCCTCACTCTCTCTCTTGCTGAATCCCGACCGGTGGACCACAGTAGCTTGGGGTAGTGCGGTTCTCAACATAGTGCCCCCCAAACGTGGGCTCTTGCGGCTCGCATCATTTTTGGTGCCCAATGTGGGGCAGCACGGGCAGCAACAGATATATACTCACTGAGGTCCTCCACAAGGCTACTTGATATTTACTCTCTCTCTCTCTCTCTCTCTCTCTCTCTCTCTCTCTCTCTCTCTCTCTCACACACACACACACACACACACACACATGTACTCTCTTTCTCTTCTCTCTCTCACACACACATGCACTGTATGTGCGTGTGTGTGTGTGTGTGTGTGTGTATGTGTGATGTGTGTTTCTCTCTCTCTCTCTCTCTCTCTCTCTCTCT
>JADRCG010000272.1:117106-130011 GCA_019844195.1 Rhabdomys dilectus | reverse complement strand
TGTGTGTGTGTGTGTGTGTGTGTGTGCGTGTGTGTGTGTGTGTGTGTGTGTGCTGTGTGTATACAGAGGAATGTGAAGGCCAAAATATCTCAAACATTCTGCACATTATATTTTCGTGAAAAATTCTCCCACTGAACACAAACTTGGGGCTCATAAGTCTGACTAGATTCTCACTAGATTGATTTTCCATTGAGTTACAAACATCTGCCTTTCCCTGTCTCTGTCTTTCTCCAGTGGATTACAGGCAGGTACCACTGCCTAGATTTTTTATATGGTTGCTTGTCAGAGAATTTAACTTTTTATACTTGCATTGGAAAAAGACACTAACTGAGTTATCCCTCCAGCACATTGGTATTTTATAATTTGTAGAAAGTAAGTAATGTGTGCCACAGAGAACTGGATGCACATGGAAGATGTCCCTGCTCAGTGGTTGTTGATAAATGAATTATGTTGGAAACATCATGTGTACTTTGTGTGGTTCTGCATGTCATAGGTGAACCTAGTAATAGTGAATAAATACAATTTATGTATAATTTTAGAGATACTTTGACATATCCTATTTGAAATAGATGACATGATTCTAAATAATGAGAAAAATATCTTAAAATAACTATCTGAAGCAACTATCAATATTAATTAATGATCTCAAGGCTTTTGGCAAGATGGGCAAGGCTTTCAGATTTCATACCTTGTAGGTGGCTGAGAGACTGCAAACAAATACAAAACTTCTCATACTGAGGTTGTTTTCTCATCACCTAAAGGATTTTAAAATAAACTTTGTATACTCAAAAAAATATGTGCTTCTTCCCTATATTTTGGGAGCTTTTTCAGGATTACTTAAAGGATGAAATAAGTTTATGAAAAAACATGTTGTAATCTATGCGTGGTAAGATTATAAAATGAAGAAGAAAAAAAGCTCTGTGTGTCTGTGTGTTTATTTCACAAGTATGCAGTTGCATGTGTGCATATGTGAATAAAGAATAGGAAACAATGTTGTACTTAAGAAACGATGCACCTTGACATCTTTGTGACAAGGTGTAATGTGGCCTGGATATGGACCTGTTAGCTGGGCAAGAACCCACAAGACCCTCCAGAGCTGCTGGAAAAATATATTTTATCCAAAAGTTTTCAATGTTCTTAATGTTGCCAATTTTAAACAATTCTTTCATTGCTGCTTCATGAGTATAATTTTGGCACTGTTATGAATTGTAACAATAGATATTAATTGTAAATATCTGATAGGCAGGATGTCTGATATACTACACCAAGTCTGTCTTGACACATAGGTTGAAAATCACTGCTTTAAAAGTAACAGAAATGAAGGAGGAGGAAAATGTTCAATTACAAATTTTAGAGTCCAAACTTACTGTAATGAGTTTATTTTTTTCCTGACTGGTATATAATTACAAAACTTTTGTTGCTGCTGCTGCTGCTGTTTTTATTTCCATTAACAGTTCTGGACACTAGTGGTCCAAGAAGAGGGTTCCAGAATCCACAGACTTCTATCAAACTACAAAGAAAGAGCCTTTACTTTGCATATAGTGTACAAAGTCTTAGGTTGGTTAGATATTCAGCATATTTTTAAAATGGATGTGGTATTACACACCTGTAATCCCAGTCTGAAGGAGGTAGAGGCATGGGAAATCAGGAGTTGAAGGTCACTGTTGTCTACCCTTGAAAAAACATAAATAAAAACTAAAGGCATGTCCATGTGCCACTCTTCCATGGTAAAAAGCAAAGGATCCTCTTTTGTAAAAGTACGAATTTTATTCATGAATTATAATCTAATAACATTCTTAAATCCATTTTCTTTCTTTTCTTTAATTTTGCTTTTGTATTTTTTTCCTTGTCTTTTTTTTAAAGACTAGGTTTCTTTGTGTAGCCCTAGCTATACTAGAACTCCCTCTGTAAACTAGGCTGGCTTCAAATGTAAAGAAAACTGCTTGCTATTGCCTCCTCAGTGCTGGGATTAAATTTTTGTACTACCATAGCTAGTCAAGATTCACTTTATAATGGCTTTTTATTTGTTAGCAGTCCAGTTTAAAGATTTATGGAGAACACAACATTTAGTTTCTTGCTAAACAAGTATTGATATAATTTTCATAGTGGCCCATGAAGAAGAAATTTTTCTGGGCCAAACATTGAACAGGTACATCTTTGACAGAAAGTGGACAAGTGCCTCTCTTCATAAGGAAACACAGTGGCCTTGTCTGATTAACCTTTGGCTTAGAGAATCTAATACCTTGTGCTTGTCTCCCAGGGCTCATAGCTGCTTATCAAACTCATTCTACTTGCATGACATAGAGTAGTCAATGTCAGGGAGACAGAGAGTACATGGGTATTACTTGAGGCGGAATGGAAAAAAAGAATGTAGAATTATTATAAATTTGATGGACACAGATGTTCAGTTAGGAGAAAAGAGAGATCATTGGACACAGGTGTTCAGATTGGAGAGATGAAAAAAACATTCTAGAGGCAGGAGTTTGCTGAAGTTTGCTGAATGCTATATACATCTGAACAGAACACTTAAAATAATGAGCTTTGTTTTGTACATTTTAGCATGACAAAACATGGAGGTAAAGACTTCTTAAATAAGTCAAGTATTGTCAGTGGTGGTCTCTAATGGTTTGTTAAAAGCCTAGGGAGATAAATGAGAATATAATTTACCTACTATATAAACATGAGGACCTGAGTTTAATCATAGTTTTAAAGCAAAACAGTATAAAACAAAACAACTAGGTAGAGTAGTATTCTTTTATAATTTCAGTGCCAGGGATTCAGAGACAAGTAGACCCCTATGGTTGTCTGGTCAGTCTCTTTAGGACTGTGAGAGACTCCTCCTCAAAGAACAAGATATATATAGCTTCTGAGGAATGACGGCAAAGGTTTACTTCTAGAATGTACACACACACACACACACACACACACACACACACACACACACACAAAACCTAGAAGAACTGAGCCATCAATTGTTGATTGGTGTTGTATACTTGCATATGTCATTTATTATTGTCATAATAAAGCCACGGAAGAAGCATTTTTTTTTTTCAGATTACAGATAAATACTTCTAGCTAAGCAGTTTGCTACATCTAATGCTGTCTTTGAATCACAAGTGCTTAGATTTAACTTACAGCTTGTTTATCATTATATATATGGGTGGGGGGTACTTTTTTCCAATTCATACTCAGTTTTTCATTGAGAATAAGTGAATGTGACTGTCTCTTAGTGAATCACATCGTGAAGCGGTCAGGACATACAAGCTCTTCAGGCTGCTACAGCAAATTTAAATAAAGTATGACTGCTGTGCTGTAAATATTTTCCTTCTGGTCTTCCAACTAGTAGTATTTCTGTGAGACACCACCTTATTAGATAAACAAGAAACACAGTACATTGTCAAAGGCTGTTGATGCTCATGTAAGACCTTCTCAGACCAAGGGCATTACTGAATCAGGGACATTAGAATGTTGGTCTGCCAGAGGTAATTTGTATCCCTACAAAACCTCCTGAGATAGGCTCATGTAATGCGTTGGAAACTATCATGTGTATTTTTGCTTGCTATAGTGCACCCTAAGAATGAGGAGATCATCCCTTGTCTTAAACTCAAGCATGCTTATTTCAAATGTATTCCAAAATTTTCACATGGGGCAAACTGGCCCTTTGCCTTTGTAGTAGTACAAAAAAAATAGCTACCAGCTAAGGTTATTAAAAAACGTGTGTTTTGCCTCATGGTATAAAATTGTCTGCCATCGCAATGAGAATCTAGAAATTAATGCTTGGAGAGAATGTTGTCCTCTGCCTTGGAATCTCAGTCAGATACTCCAGTGTGGCTGTTTCAACAGGGCTTCTCCAAGCATTTCTGTTTGATATTGTAAGTAGCTCACCTAAAGATGTTTGTTCTGTTAGTGTAGCTTCTATCTATCTTCTATCGATAAATGCCTGTTTGCTTTTGCCTTCTATATTCTGAATAAACTTATGCATTCAAAACTGAAACTATCTCCATCCTAAACCATTTTCCATATACAAGAGCCTTCGTTCAGGACAACTTTTTGTTCAACACGAAGAATTACTTGAATTTATTTGAAAATATCTACAAAACCAGAATAATGCTTCTTTAAACCTGAGAATAAGAAAAACATTTTTAGTATATATGTTATAACCAGCTGGTAGAAAACATTTTTTTTTCTCCCCAATAGACTAACACTGATAGCTTACCACTAATGATAACTATTGTACAGAGATATTGACATGCTATAAAGTATGATTCTCAGGGTCACTGAATCTTGCAATGAAATTCACGAAAGGAGACTGCAAATGCCTTGGGAAAACTTCAGAATGGGACAAAGGAAACTGCAATATGTTATGTATTCAACATTTTATTTTGTCTTCTCTTTTTAAAATTCTGAGCAGTAGGCATCCTTAACAATCATACTGCATGAAGACAAGTAGACAGAAAGTAGATTCACAAACTTGTGTGTGCACATTCTTCAGCCCTTCACATTCTTTTTCTTTTCTTTCTTTTTATTTTTAGGGTTTATAACATTACTTAATAATATGAATACAGGTTAAATATTTCTGACTCAAAAATATAAAATGCAAAATGCCTCAAAATTTACTATTTTCATGGTTTAAAATACAATTTTTGATTAAACTATCCACACAAGTTCAGTGTCATGCAAGTATATAATGTATATCCCCATACACTCTGATGTAACCTTTTTTATGTTTAACATTCCAGGTAGTATTTTTCCCTGCTAGACAGTTTCATTTCTACTCTCATGTGATGTGTACACTCATGATTTTATGTAATTTAGAATTCAAAATGAGAGAAATCATCCAATAGTTATCTTTTTCAGAAAGATGTAGTTAATTTATTGTGATTGTCTTCAGTTGCATCCATTTTTTTTTGAAAATGCCAGAACATCATTTTTATTTATGAATAAAGGAAGTTCTATTGCTCCATCCTTTCTTTACCCTTTACTTGGTGTACAGATGCCTCTCTTGGATTTGTAACTACTGTGGTACTAGAGTGTTGTCAAATACTGGAATGTAAATATCTCTCCTATATGGTGACTTGAATAGGTTGACATCCCCACCCAGGTGTGGTGTAATTGAGCCATAATTCTAGGATTTTGAAGACCAAATTATATAACATAATTCAAAACCGTTTGATTAGCAATATGACAATAGAAAGTTATTTTTATACTTGATCATCAGTGTGCAAGCACACCAAAGTTACAGACCTGAAACAAGCAGATGAGTTGAATATTCAACATATTCAGGTTCTCCCTGAATCCTTCAGTCAGAACTGAGATATCCAGTCCTCTACCCTTAACTCTGTAGCTCAGGGGCTTAAGTGAGACAGAGAAAGAGGACACAGCCTCTGAAATCAAGCATACGACAGGAAAAAATGTGCTAATTCTCTATATTTTACAGAATTTAGTGCAGGTTAGAATGCAATTGTAGAGTCGCTATTTAGAAATTACAGGTATCTCCGCTAAAATGTTTGATTACTTTCTAGAGGGCCTCCTATATTCAAACCTGGAGGCTGCTTATTTCCATTAATTTTCTTGGTCCTCTGGGCTTCTCTCTTGTTTCCTCAGGCCCCATATGTGATCCTGTTTGCCTTTAACCCCCCACCTCTCTGACTCCCAGATCCCTCTACCCATTCTATGAGAATAATTATTACTTGCATCTTTCTTCTTGTTACACTTCTTACAGTCTGCGGGTTGTATTCTAGGTATTCTGTACTTTTTGGTAAATATCCATTTATCAGTGGGTACATACCATGCATGTCCTTTTAGGTCTGAGTTTTCTCAATCAGGATGTTATTTTTAGTTCCATCTGTTTGCCTGCAAAATTAGTTATGTCCTCACATTTAATAGCAGACTAGTATTCCACTGTGTAAACTACATATTCTATATCCATTCTTCAGTTGAGGGACATCTAGGTTATTTCTAGATTCTGGCTATTGCACATAAGGCTGATATGATTATGATGGAGCACATGTCCTTGTGGCATGGTAAGGTGTCTTTTGGGTGTATGCCCAGGAGTGGTATACTTGTGTCTTCAGGTAGAACTATTTCCAATTTTCTGAGGACCCCCCAGATTGTTTCCCAGAGTGGGTGTACCAGTTTGCAATCCCGCCAGCAATAGAGGAGTGTTCCTCTTTTTCCACATCCTTGACAACATGTGCTGTCGCTTGAGTTTTTGATCTTAGCCATTCTGATTGATGTGAGGTGAAATCTCAGGGTCATTCTGATTTGCATTTTTTGGATGACTAAGGGTTTTGAACATTTATTTAAGTGCTTACTGGCAGTTCAAGATTTTTCTGTTGTAAATTCCCTGTTTTGTTTTGTATCCCAGTTTTTAATTGGGTATTTGGTTTTGTAGAGGTTAACTTCTTGAGGTTTTTATATATTTTCAATATTCACCCTCTGTTGGACATAGAGTTAATAAAGATTCTTTCCAAATCTGTAGGTTGCTGATTTTTTTGTTGACTGTGTCTATTGCCTTACAGAACCATTTCAATTTCAAGAGGTCCCATTTATCAATTGTTGATCTTAGGGCCTGACCCATGGGTATTCTGTTCAGGAAATTTCCCCCTGTACCTATTAGTTTGAGAACCTATCCCAATATTTCTTCTCTTAAATTCAGTATATCTGGTTTTATGTTTAGGTCCTTGATACACTTGGAATTGAAATTTGTGCAAGGTAATATATATATATATATATATATATATATATATATATATATATATATATATCTGCCTCCATGCCCTCCCTTTCTCTCTCTTTCTCTCTCTCATCACCTAACTTCTCTTCTCCTTCATCTTCTCTTCTCCTTACTCCATCTCTTCCTCTCTGTACTCCTTCCCCTTAGCTCCTCCTACATATTACCCTTCCTGTTAAAATAAAACTTTTCTCTTAAAATACAATTAGAGCAAGCCACGCCTTTAAGTCACGTCTTTAAGTCATGCCCTTAGGTCTTGTCTCTAAATCTGACCTCTAGGTCATGCCCTTAAGTCACACACTTTTAAGTCTCACACACCCAAGGGAAATCCTGGGTATCTAAAACAAGTTGTTATCAGAGTGTGCTCAGCTGTTGTAGGCTATTGTAAGCAAGTGTCTTGTCAGGGTATATGGCTGAAGATGGCTGCAAGGATGATAGCGGCATTATGTTGGCTCCCCATAGGAGCCCCCAAGTGTGGTGCAGAGTGGTTCTCAATCTTTTTGGTACCTAACATGGAGCAGCAAGAATGAGAGACCCAGTGAGGGACATTACTAGAAGAAGGATCTGCCAAAAATTCAGAAGTGAAAAGAAAGTGATCACCGTGGTAATCTGCCACATCGTCAAGAAAGGTAAGTCATGTTAATGAAAATGGGGCAAGAAATAAGTCAGCCTGAACTCAAGTCTTTGTTTTTATTTTGTTTGCTGCTCACATGTGTTAATTGTCTGCTTTTGTTTCATTGTTTGAATGCTATCTTTCATGTTCAAAATAAAAAGAAATGGATTTATCCTAAATTAGAATATAAAATACAACCAAAGGTTGATGATGATTTGTCAGAGCCAGATTGTGCTAACCTAAAGGAAGAGGCAGTTGAACATTACGACCCTGAAGGGCCCTCTTCCCAAAGACCCCCTCCCTACGCGCCTCCTCCTCCAAGTGCTCCCCCAATGGAGATGGTGTTTATAGATCCCATAAGGGAGGTATAGGAAAAATATCTTTTCGTAAAAAACAAATAGAGTTAGAAAAAGAGTATCAGGACTTAATTAATCAGCTACAAAAATTAAGGACAGGGAAGATGTCTCGAGAGGTAAACTGTGAAAATCCCACTGCTCCTTGCATTCCTTAACCAGGAGTCCAAGGACAGTCCCTGTCCCCTAGATTGAGATTAGCCACAGATCATCCAAAGAAAGGAGACGCTGAGGCTTTCCCTGTATCAGAGACCAGAGACAATCAAGGGGTTGCCTGGAGACATCACATAGGGTTTAATTTTCAAATTATTAAGGAACTAAAAAATGCAGTATCACAATACGGTGCCACTGCTCGCTTTACTCTTGCAATTTTAAAGTCTGCCACAGAGGAGTGGCTGATTCCTAGTGATTGGAATATGTTAGTGAGAACAATTCTTAGCAGTGGTGACTATCTTATATGGAAATCAGAGTATCATGAGAATTGTAGAGAAACAGCTAGGAGAAACATTCAGGCAGGCAATGGTTGGTCCTTTGATGCCTTAGTAGGAGAAGGGCAATTTGCTTCTAGTGATAACCAGATGCAATATGACCCAGGCTTATTCTCTCAAATTCAAAATGCAGCCATGAAGGCTTGGCTTAACCTCCCGGCAAAAGGGGACCCTAGTGGGTCCTTAACAGCAGTCAGACAACGACTGGAAGAACAAATTTCTGATTTCGTTTATTGATTAATGACAACAGCAGGGAGGATTTTGAGTAATGCAGAGGCAGGTGTAGATTATGTAAAACAACTTGCATATGAAAATGCCAATCCTGCCTGCCAAGTGGCCATTAGACCCTACAGGAAAAATCAGACCTTAAAGGGTATATCAGACTCTGTTCTGACATAGGTCCCTCCTACCAACAGGGCTTAGCTATGGTGGTTGCCATGAAAGGACAATCAGTAAGAGATTTTTTGGCTAGTAGAAACCAAAAGGCCTATTTTAAATGTGGCAAGGCTAGACAATTTGCAAAAGATTGTGAGGCAGAAAATGAGTTAACCTAGAGACAGCCCAGAAAACAGCCTGGGCTCTGCCCACTTTGCAAACATGGAAGGAATTGGGCTAGTGAACATAAGTCCAAAAGAGACACACAAGGAAACACCCTTTCCCATAACCAGGGAAATGGGAACAGGGGCCAGCTCCAGGTCCCGAACCAACACAAGCCAAAACAGGCTTATGGAGCAGTCAGTTTTATACCAGCAAACAACAATCCCTCTCAGATCTTAGTCGAGCAACACCAGGAAGTGCAAGACTAGACCTCAGTTCTGCCATCCACACAGTATTTACCTCAGAAATAGGACCTGAGGCCTTATCCACCAAAGTGGCTTTATCAGATTCTCAATCAAACTTGAATCAGGCCATAAAGGCTCATGAGTTACATCACCTTAATTCTAAAACTTTAAAAATTATGTTTAAAATTACAAGAGAACAGGCTAGACAAATTGTTAAACAATGTCAATCATGTGTTACACTTTTAACAGTTCCTCATTTGGGTGTAAATCCAAAGGGACTGATACCAAACAGTATCTGGCAAATGGATGTTACACATTATAATAAATTTGGCAATCAAAAATATATACATGTGTGTGTAGATACATACAATGGTTTTTCATTTATGTGACATTACAATCTGGAAAAACAAGCAAGCATGTGATCACTCATATGCTTGCTACAATTGCTGTACTGGGTGTGCCTAAACAGATAAAGACTGACAAAGGCCCAGGTTATACAAGCTCCAGTTTTCACCAATTCTGTGAAAAATTGGGAATACTACATAAAATGGGTATTCCATATAATCCATAGGGCCAAGGTATGGTAGAAAGGGCAAATCAAACCATTAAATGTCAATTTGAAAAAATTTTAAAAGGGGAATAGTACCCTACCAAGGGATCCCCCAGAAATATCCTTCATCACACACTCTTTATTTTAAAATTTTAAACTTTGGATTCTGAAGGAAAATCCACCTCAGATAGATTCTGGCATCCTGATACCAAAAAGAATTTTGCAACAGTCCTCTGGAATGACCCATTAACTGGAACCTGGAATGGGCCAGATCCAGTGCTTATCTGGGGAAGAGGTTCTGTCTACATATAGTCCCAAAACTGCAGATGCTGCATGCTGGCTGCCAGAGAGACTGGTTAAACAAATAGACAGCAATGACAAATCCAGGGAGGAGAAACCCCCTGAGAAGCACATTTTTTTCTTTCCAGGAAACATGAAGATGCTTCTCAATTGCCTTCAAACTGGAACAGATCAACCAGAAAACCTGACTTGGGAAGTCCTCAATGTGGAAGGAAATATCACTACTCATACCTCCAGAGTAGCTCTATTGGACTCTTGTTTCCCCAACTTATGATTTAGTGAGGAAAATTGTTTAGACCAAAGAGAAAACCCACCATCACAGTTACTATAGTTGTTTTGGGGGTTTGAGATTGATTGGAGGAGGAAGAGAAATTTTCTTGTTTTGTTAATATCAAATCTATGATCAGTTCTGTATTTCTATAGTTTTAGATTCTGCTATAACATGTTTGTAAACAGAACAGAAGAGGCTTATATGTTTTACTCCTCTGATAGAGGGAGTCATGTGTTGCCCTTAAAAAGAGTGTTGCTTTTATACTGACTACTCAGGCATTGTTCAGTCTCTTGTCTCTTGGTCCATGCTGTTCAACAAACTGATGGCTTTTGTATGACAACAGATAGATGCTATTCAAATGAAACCCATACATGGCCATTATTACAGGCTGGAAGTAGGGGATTGTAAAACTTCTGTCATCAAGACTAACGAGGATTATCCCCTAACTTATGCACTAAGCCAGATAGTCAAAGATGGGTAAGAGAACACTTCAAGACCCTTGCCCCTAAAAAAGGAGGCCTCGCCATCCTAAGACAGGAGCTCAACCAATGGTTGTGGAGTATCCAAAGATGGAAAAGGGAGGCTGGGGTCCTCTGTTCCAACCTAAGTCAGACACAGTTTTTGTAAGTTTTCCCAGCCTTCCCCTTTGAAAAGAAATTAAAAAGGAGGACCTGCGGGGAACCGACAGAAGGCGGCTATCATTCTTGCAGCCATCTTGAGCCATATACCCTGACAAGAGACTTGATTACAATAGCCTACAACAGCTGAGCACACTCTGATAGCATCTTATTTTAGATACCCAGGATTTTCCCTTGTGTGTGAGAGAGACTTAAAGGTGTGTGACTTAAAGTTGTGACTTAGACATTAGATTTAGAGACAAGACCTAAGGGCATGACTTAAAGGTGTGACTTAAATGTGTGGCTTAGAAGTGAAACATATAAAAGGTGAGAGGCAGACAGATTTTTAGGCAATAGACATTAGACACTTGGATGAGACTTGAGACTAGAACTAAGAACTGTAAACTTGGAACTTGGAGACCTAGGGACTAGGTACTAGGGACTAGAAACTCAAGATTTGGGACTTGGACTAGGAAGAGAGACTGAAGAATAAATGAGGTTGAATCACACTCTGTCTGGTCTCCATTCTTCGAGTCCGTCATGACTGTCTCTCTTGCTGAACCCCGATCTGCAAACCAGAGAAGCTTGGGGCCATGCAGACTCTAACAATTTAGCTCCCAAGGCTCTTGGCAGTGCAGGTTTCAACATTAATAGAGTGGTCTGCAAAATTTTTGGCCCCCAAATGTAGGGCAGAGTAGTCCTCAACAACAGCCCACATAAATAAAGCAACATTTGCAATTATTAGAAATTTCACTCTAAAATCAATCACCCAAGGAGCTAGGCTGCCAATTATTTTTTCCTTTAAAAATGAATTAATTTTCATTAATTAATTGTTTGTCTGTTTATCTATCTCTCTGACTCTCTCTTTGTCTCTGTCTCTGTCTGAGTCTGTCTCTCTATCTCTTTCTCTCTGTCCCCATGTTTCTGTGTTTCTGTATGTCTCTTTCTCTGTCACTCTGTTTCTGTCTCTCTGTTTCTGTCTCTGTCTCTCTCTGTCTCTCTCTGTCTCTCTGTCTCTCTGTCTCTCTCTCTCTCTGTGTGTGTGTGTGTGTGTGTGTGTGTGTGTGTGTTATTGAGCATGTCTACAGAAACCAAAAGACAACTTACAGGAGTCAGTTTTTTCTTTCTACTATAAATGTCCCAGAAATAAAATTCAGGTCATCAGGCTTGACAGTCATCTTGCTTGACAGTCATCTTCCAAGTTGTAAACTGTAGCTTTCTTAACAGCTTCATAGAAACTAGGACAGAACCCAAGATAAAACTGCTATTAGACTTATAACAGTGAAAGGACTGGTGAAAGGAAACCATACTTCTATGCAGAAAGCCTAACACAGATTCTATTTTAGGCTTGGGGTAAAACAGGTAAGAAATGTTATGATTAAATGTCACTGCTCATTTTGTACAGGTTTGAGTGACAAGGAGACTTCCAGGGGATATGTTGGTAAACCCCACAAGAAAAAAAAAGGCTGTTGTGCATATGCAAGTTTCTTTTACAACTTGTTTAAAATTTGTTCATGTAATTTTTTAAACATATGAATGCACAGTCTGTATGTACATGTGCATAAAAGAAGAGGACATCAGATCCTTTTAGAAATGGTCATGAGTCACCATGTGGTTGCTGGGGATTGAGCTAAGGGCCTCTAGAAGAATAGCCAACACTCTTAACAACTGATCCATCTTACCAGCATTATCTGCACATTTTGTAAAGAGGCACAATTCTCTCCCATAGGGTGTAAATGTATCTAGCCAAGTCACTGCCAATCCAGGTCTCAGTTTCTTACCTCTAAAATGAAGGGTGAAGGTACAATGTATTCTGTTTTTTGTTTGTTGTTTGTTTTCATTCAATCTTGAATTTATGATTTTATTTTGATGAAAATAAAGGTCTACCTAGAAATAGTACACATGTATGAATGACTAAATATAACCTCCTAAATGAATCTACAAAATACACATCCGATGTGTTCCTTTGAAATCCTTGTGGTAGAGTGTTTGGGACAGGGGGATCAGAACTGTTCACTGGCTGTGAGCAAGCATGATCCTCAGGCTAATGAAACTCAATCTCAATAAACCATGGTAGATAATAAGCTAAAACTGTTCTTTGGACTTTTACTCAGTTAAACACATGTACTCTCTCTCCCTCTCTCTACCCCTCTTTCTCACTCTCTCTCTCTCTCTCTCTCTCTCTCTCTCTCTCTCTC
>JADRCG010000272.1:21789-117006 GCA_019844195.1 Rhabdomys dilectus | reverse complement strand
ACACACACACACACACACACACACACACACACACGGGGTGAGGGGGCAGAGACAGAGAAGGAGGGAGTTAAAAATCATAGTCACAATATTTAAAAAGATTATTTATTCATTCATTGTTCTCTCATGTATTATATTCCAATTGCAGTTTCTATTCTCTCTACACATCCCAGTCTCTGAACATTACCTCCTTTTTCTTCATATCTACTCCTCCTCTATTTTCCTACGGACAAAAGCAGGCCTCCCAGGGATAATAACTGAACATGGCATAGCAACTTAGAATAAGACTAGTGTGAATTTGCAAGTTACATTCTGTGTATGTATCTGAATGCAAAAGATGACATTGGATCACATGGACTAGAATACAGGCAGTTTTAAATCTGATGACATGAGTGCTGGGCTGTGACATATGTTACTTGACAAAGATGTTAATCTTTCTCCAGTGCTTAGGCATCCTTGCAAGACCTTGCAAGCATTTACAAGCAGTCACTAAGGACAAATGTAATCACCTCCTAACAAGAACTATAAAGCTTAATGAACTCCGTTTTTGAGAGTTCACAAAATCCACTTCAGTAAACATCTTATTGCATCCTCACCACCTCTTAGGAACAGCCACTCAGGCTTCAGCAGCAGGGTCAAGCTACATATAGATAACCTAAGACATTCTTTCGAAAATAAATAAATTAGCCATGCTGTTTGTCAGGTGGTTTTGCCCCATGCTTAGTTCCTACAAATTATCCCAGAAATGTATTGTTAAAAATTTCAACTTGCTGAACTAAATGAAAATTCCCCATGCTTGTAATAACTTCAATAAATAGCCTGTACCCCTAAACTCAGTGCTCTTACTTCTGACCCACCGTGATGGTGATGACTAGAATCTTTGCTCTGGAGATTTAAATAAAGACCCTAATATATTTACATCTGAATTGGTTCTGCAGTGGTTTTTCAGTTCTCTTGACTTCATCATGAAACAACAACAACAACAACAACAACAATTTATTGTTATCATGATCAAATTTTGGTGTCATTAGAAATGAATTAAACTTTTCCTCCAGCTAACACAGCAGGAGTCAGAATTTCTTTTTAGTTTATACTGTGTACATTTTCATTTGTTCTTTATATCTCAATATCCGAATCCTGGTACAGAATAAGACACAGCACTCTCATTTTGCTATTGAAGGGATTCAGTCTGCCAAAGGTTACATAATGTCTCCAACTACTTCTATTAATTAGAATTGGAAGACGAAAAACTCAGATACTTGTCTATTTGATTCAAATGCCTTGACTGTAACTAACACAAGGAGACAGTGTAATATCTCCCTCATGTATGTCAGGGATTGTGACAGACATGTCTAAAGAAATGGAGTGGCTAGAAAGAAAAGTAAGACAGTCATTTAATGTGACAGAATAGCCATTGAAAATGTGACAGAATGGTTCAATATATGAAAATTCATAAACATAATCCACCATATACACAAATGAAAAAAAAATACACTTGATCATATAGATACCAGATGCCAACAAATCGTTTGAGAAAATTCAATAACCTTCATGTTTAATGTCTTGGAGAGAGCAGAGATATAAGAGGCATATCTAAAAACAGTAAAGGCACTTTACAGCAAACAAATAACCAATACTAAATTAAATGCAGAGAAACTTAAAGCATTTCCACAAAAATTGGGGATAATACAAGGCTGTGCATTCTCCTCATGTATCTTCAATATAGTGTTTGGAGTTCTAACTGGAACAGTAAGACAACTAAAGGAAATCAAAGGGATACAAAGTAGAAATGAAGAAGTCTAAGCATTATTCACAGATGATATAATAGTGTACATAAGTGAGAACAAAATTTATACCAGAGAAATCCTACAGGTGATAAATACTTTCAGCTAAGTGGTTGGATAGAAAATTAACTCAAAGAAATGTAGCTACATTTTCTCTACACAAGTGATAAAATCAGTTGAGAAAGAAGTTTGTGCAATATTACTCTTTACAGTACCTACAAATAACACAAAACACCATGGTTTAATTCTAACCAAGAAAGTTAAAAGACCTTCATGACAAGAACATCAAGTGCCTGAAGAAAGGAATTGATGTAGCTATCAGAAGGTGCAAAGTTCTTTTATTCTCATAGACTAATAAAATTATCTTAATGAAAATGGCAATCTTAGCAAAAACAACCTATTTATTCCATGCAATACTCATCAAAATTTTAATCCTGCACATATCTTGAAAGAATAACTCTCAAATTCTTACAGAAAAACAAAATTCTTAGGATACAAAAAATCATTCTAAACAACAAAAGAACTTTTAGAGTTATCAGTATCCCCGACTTCAAGCTGCACTACACAACAATAGAAATAAAAAAGCAGCATGGTATTTTTTTTTATAGAAACAGACAAGTATATCAATGGAATCAAACTGAAGACCCAGAAATTAACCTGCAAACATACAATGAAAAGGGAGAGCACCTTTTACATATGACGCTGGTTTTCCTGGATGTTTGAATATAAAAGGATGCAAATAAGTTCTTATTTATTACCCCTCACAAAACTAAATTCAAATCAATGAAGACCTCAATATAAAATCATACACATTTACTCTAAGACAGCAGAAAGCCAGGAATTTTCTTAAACTTGTTATTACAGAAGACAACTTTCTGAACAGAACACCAGTGGCTCTGACACTAAGATCGATAACAAATGGGACCTCATAAAACTGAAAATCTTCTATAAGTTAAAGAATACCTTCTTAAGACAAAGTAACAGCCTGTGATTGGGAAAAGATATTAACTAAGACAATTTTTTTTAGCTTCGATTTTATTGATGCGAAGAGATGCCGTGACTAAGGCAACTTTTTGTTTTGTTTTGTTTTGTTTTTCGAGACAGGGTTTCTCTGTGTAGCCCTGGCTGTCCTGGAACTTACTCTGTAGACCAGTCTGGCCTCGAACTCAGAAATCCACCTGTCTCTGCCTCCAAAGTGCTGGGATTAAAGGTGTGAACCACCACTGCCCAGTGTTGGCTATCATTAAGACACATAGCTTCTTTGTGCTCTCAGAAAACATTTCCAAGATTTCATCTCAGTGATGCTAATCTCTTCATTATCACAGCTAATTTCTTAACTCTAGCTAAAAAACATCAATTGTTTCACTAATCCCTTCTATTCTTGACTCTGAAGCCAGAGCCAGGTAGCAGAAGTTGTCAAGTTCCAGTGGTTAGAATATGTTTCCCTTGTTCTATTATATCTTTCAGTGCCTAAATGTGTATTGGAATTTTCTCTCTAAACCAGGCTGACCTTGAACTCAGAGATCTGTATGCCTCTGTATTCTGAGATTTGGGATTATAAGTGTATATCTCCATGTGTGGACCTAAAGCTTTCTTTACCTGGAACTTACTCTGCACCAGGCTGGCCTTGAACTCTCAGATCTGCATGCCTCTGTCTCCTAGAGTTAAATTTATATATCACCATGCCTGGGCCTACCCTTTTATGACCACTATACCTCAAGATCCAGATCAAAAGCTTGTATCTTCCTGCTGAAAAAGCTGAGTAACCAGTATAGCCTTCGTTTCTGGATTGTAGTTTATTCCAGAGTAAAAGTATAAATGGAAACAATAAACTGCTAAGAATACCTAACATGATATAGTTATTCATTGTTCAAGTGCACACACATAAATAATCAGTTAGCTGGGAGGTATCTTGCCCCAAGGTGATCACTCCCTTAATTCCATTTAATATGAAATTCTACTTTCTAGTGCCCTTTCATTACTTGAACCATAAATTTTGTATTTTTTTTCTAAGCATGTCATAAATACTTTTCATGAAAGTAAGCCACAGAACAGAGTCTGACCTTGGTTGATTTGAGACTTTCTTGTCAGTGCAATTAATATAAATCTCTTCACCTTAGCCTCAAGCAGAATCTTTGAATAAGGGAATAGTCTGCCACATTCTTCACCAAAATATTACAAGAATGATGTCCAGGAAACCTACTAAATTTCTTCTCCTTTAAAACCTCTTGAATCAGCAAGCCTCCATAGTTAAAATCACCCTTAGTACCAATGTATTCCATACTCCTACAAGAATGGTCTATCCAGCCCCATTTAAAGCGTTTCACTGCTTCCTAAATTCAAAGTCTTCAAATCTACTCTACATTCCTCCAAATGAAAACACTGCCAGGCCTAGCACAGCAGTACCTCTGTCTCTGGTATCAACTTCTATCTTAGCTTGGCTTATTGCTGCAAAGAGATATCATGACTATGACAATTATTACAAAGGACAATATTTAATTAGGGCTGTATTACAGATTCTGAGGTTCAGTACATTATCATCATGGTGGGAAGTATGGCAAGGGGTTTTGGCTAGGTGTGGCATGGGGTGGTTTTGACACACAGAGGCGAGCTTTCTCTTTTCAAAAGTGAAAGAAAAGGGAGAATGGAAGGCACTTGAGTGAGAAGTACTGGGAAGATATGAAGAGCTGATACTGTGTTGTAATGAGAATAAATAAATGTAATTTTAAATTAATGGGGCAGGAAATTGACAGAAAGCTTTGATTTTTGCTTAATTAATTAATTAATTAATTTCCCATCCAAACTCTGCCCTTCTTACAAGTCACCTCTTCATAGTCCTTCCCTTCTACCCCTTCTTCTTGCCACTGAAGGGCTACCCTATGGCCCTCATACTTGCTTTCTCCGTGAAAATAGTTCCTCATGCTATTCCAGTGACCAAAATATACTCAACGACCCATTTACCAAGCTTATCTGCCATTCTCATGTCACAGTACAATTTTATTGGAAAATTAATTTATAAATTTATTTAATTACCATAAATACATACACCTCCTTTAAAAAATTACATTTAAAATTAAAAATCAAAACAGTTTATAAGACTTATAGGGGAAAAACACATATTACACACACAAATCCCTCTGTAACTTTAATTGCCTAAGGAAAAGTTGTTAACATATTCTAATAGTTTCTTCTCATGCCCTCCTCTAGTTTTTTAAATAATACATGTAGGCTATTTACTTTGGATTATTAATTTTAGGTAGATTCAGGAAAATAATAATAATTACATCATTGTAAATACAAAAGTATCAACTGACCTAACCAATTATAATGCTATGATTGAACGTATTGTGTAGTGAAAATCTTTCTGGTAGTTCCATCTGTTTGATGTTCTCTGTGTGTGCTGCAAATTTTCCATTAAATTGCCTGAAGTGTGATCCTTCCCTTGGAAGCTGACATGCATCAGTTATGCTTGTTTCATTTCACCCTTGCCTCTGAAAGCTTTTGATCTTGCCACAACAGTCAAGGATATTGCTCTCAGGCCTGTGACTTAGAGACTCTTCTGGTGCTTCCCTTAGTCAGTCATGTATGTGTTGTGCTTTCCACTGCACTCTCTTGCCTTTATCTGGAGGGAGAACTCCCTGGCTGTTGCTTTCTGGAGCCATTTTTGGAGAAAAATGTAATGCATTGTTGAGGAGAAAAAGTCAGAGAGGTCAGGTTGGGAAGGAGTGAGAGGCAGAGAGAAAGAGAGAGAGAAGGAGAGAGAGAGGGGACAGACAAGCAGACACAGAGAAACACAGAGAGAGACAGAGACAGACAGAGAGACACACATGGAGGCTCACTGAGAGACAGACAGAAAGTCAGAGACAAAGAGACAAAAACAGAATTTATATCTTGTCTTTTATTTCACATACTTCATAATTTTTTTTAGGTTTTTTAAAATTAATTATTTTATTTATTTATATTTCAAATGTTTTCCCTCTTCTTGGACTCTCCTTCATGAACTTCCCACTCCATCTCATCAGCTTTACCTCTAAGAGCATGCTCTCCCACCCACACATTCACTCCCACATCACCCCTCTAGCCTTCCTCTTCTCTGGGGAATCAAGCCCCCACAGGACAAAGTGCATCCCCTCCAACTGAGAACAGACAAGGCAGTCCTCTGGTATGTATGTAGGAGGAACCGCAGATCAGCCAACATATGTTTTTTGGTTGGTGGCTAAGTGTAACCTCTGGAAATTAGCAGTTTAACTATATTTTTAAGTTTCATTTGCAACATTAGAATATAACCATAATTTTGAGAAACAAAACCAATTTTTAATGATGTCAACAATCTATTTTCTCAAAAATCAACACCAAGTAGATTACCTTTATGTTACAAAGGTTTGCTGCCAATTCTTATATATGAATGCATGATAGTGCAGCTTTTAATATCTCACTAAAGAGACGTTGTTTTTAAATCTTATCTTTATACATCTGGTCTCTGAATGATACCAACCCTGAGTTATCTGTTTTAAGCCAACTTTCTGTTACTAAGGTTGTAAATTTTTAATCATACCCAATAACTTATAGGCCAATAATCTATAACCAAGACATGCAGAACATATTTATACCTTTAAAACCAATCAGAAGCAAATTTTTCTAGCTGTAATTTCAAGATAAAAGCACCTTGTCACAGAGATTTTTCTAGGACAAACAACTTTTAGCTTTCTTATAAAATCCCAATAAACTGCTGGTCCCTTTAAAAGCAGCTTGTACATACAATCAACTTTTGGAAAGACTTTTCCAGCTCAGCTCGATTCTTAGTTACAGGTGTTAAAAAACTTATCAGTCGCTGCTCTGCATAATAATACTGCCTTTAAAACCAATTTAAACTAGACCAAGGGTTGGATCAAGCAATTTTAACAATCTTTTGAACATCAGACATAGAACACCATAAAACATAGAACACCGATCATCCAGACAACAAAACAAAAAACAGACAATTGACACACGTGGACATTGGTGCACCAAGGACAAGCAATAAACAAAGAAAGGCAGAATTATGGATACTACTCAGTGCTCTGCCTTTTTCAGTTTTCCAATTCATTCTAACCCTGCTCCTCTCGCCCAAGGCAGCTCTTAGGCTGCAGGCAAATGCTGATTAGTATTCTCCTATTCCAAATTCACTGTCACCTTCTAGATGAGTTTGTGTTGAGTCAATGCTCACTCAATCTAGACCATATCCCACTTAAACATACTTCCTGCAAACACAGCCATAACTTAGCTAGCATTAATGCTGTTCGTTGCTCACCAAGTGCTCCGGATACTCTTCTTTTTCCATTTTCTGTGGAGCTCCACCAAGACAGTGTTCCTAGCTGGCCTTCCATTCTCAGGCCCCACACTGGGTACCAATCTGTAGTCACTAGAGAATATGGGTAACCGGGTTCACCTGAAAGGAAGGCTGGGGATGAAAGGGAATGGAGGGCGAGAGAAAACATGGGGCCAAGACAACTTATTCTTATCAAGTCCTGAAGTTTAATATTTTGTTTTCACATATAAAGGAGAAGTACCACCCCCCGGAGTCTATTCTCCTTTCAACCCAGTGACTGGGTGAGGGGATAGGAGCCTGAAGGTGTCAAGGCAAGCTCAGCAGGCAGTCCATTCTTCTTAGCTCCTATAGCAGACTGCAGGGCACCAAGGTGGGCAATGCAATGCCTCCTAGGTCCTATTGTTTTGGTCTACTGTGGTAAGCAGCCCGCAGGCCTGCTCAAGGCTGTGGGGGAGGGCACAGCTAAGTCTCTGGAAGCTCTGAGATTTCCACTTAGTTGATTTTATTCTCTTGCAATCCCCTTCAATTCAATTCAGTCCTTCCTCTAACTCTTTTCTAGATGTCCCTGAGCTTAGTCCAATGGTTGGCTGTAAGTATCTCTGTCTGTCTTAGTCAGGTAGTGGTAGAGCCTCCCAGAGGACAGCCATGCCAGGCTTCTGCCTGCAAATACAACATGGCATCAGCAACAAGTGACCAGGTTTGGTGCCTTCACAAGGGATGGATCCCAAGTTGTTATCATCTCTGGATGGTCTTTTTTTCAGTCTCTGCTCCATTTTTTTGTCCCTGCATTTCCTTTAGACAGGAAAAATTCTGGGTCAAAAATTTTAAGACAGGTGTGTGGCCAGATCCTTCAACTGGGTGCCAAGTGTATCTACTGGAGGTGGTTTATTCAGGTTCTCTCTCTCTACTGTTGGGCATTTCAGCTAAGGTCATCATCATTGGGTCCTGGTAGCCTCTCAGATACCTGATCTGGAACTTTCTAGAGGTTCCCACCCCATCCTCCACCTAACACTGCTGCATATTTTCATTAATTCTCCCAGCACTCTGGGCTTCTCTTCTGTCTCTTTCCATACCTGATCCTGCCCCCCTTTTTCTCTTCCTCTCTCATCCAGGTTCAACCCTCCCTCTGCCTCTATTATTTTGTTCCCCCTTATAAGTGGAATTGAAGCATCCACACTTGGGCCTTTCTTCTTGTTAACCTTCATATAGCCCTTGAGTTGGATATTCTGAACTTTTGTCTAATATCCACTTATCAGTGAGAACATACCATGTATGTCCTTTTGGGTCTAGGATGCCTGATTCAAGATAATATTTTCTAGTTTCATATATCTGCCTGCAAATTTCATGATGTTCTCATTTTTAACAGGTGAGTAGTATTTCATTGTGTAAATAAATTTCATTTTCTTTATCCATTCTTTGATTGAGGGATAACTGGGTAGTTTCTAGCTTCTGGCTATGACAAATAAGGCTGCTATGAATATAGTGAAACACACATCATTTGGAAACAGTATAGTATGTTTTGAGTATATGCCCAGGAGTAGTGTAGCTGGATGTAAAGGTAGAACTCTTGACAGTTTTCTGAGGGACAGCCAGATTGCATACCAGAGGTATTGTACCTGTTTGGTATCCCACCAGCAATCGAAGAGAGTTTCTCTTTTCCACATCTGCAGCCAGCATCTGCTATTGCAAAAGTACTTTATCTTAGTCATTCTGCTTGCTGTAAGGTAGAATTTTAGGGTTGTTTTGATTTGCATTTCCCTGATGATTAAGGATGTTGAAAACTTACTTAAGAGATGTTCAGCCATTTGAGATATCTCAGTGGAGAATTCTCTGTGTAGCTTGTGTCTCATTTTTTATTTGTGTTATTTGGTTCTCTGGACTTCTCCTATAGTCTTGAGTTCTTTGTATATATTGGATATTAGCCCACTATCAGAAGTAGGATTGTTAAAGATCTTTTCCCAATCTGTTGGTTGCAGTTTTGTTCTACTGACAGTATCCTTTGCCTTACAGAAGCTTTGCAATTTTATGATGTCCCATGTCGATCGTTGATCTTAAAGCATAAGCCACTGGTGTTCTGTTCAGGAAATTTTCTCCAGTGCCCAAGTATTCGAGGCTCATCCCTGCTTTCTCTTCTATTACTTTCTGTTTATCTGGTTTTATATAAAGGTCCTTGACCCATATGGACTTGAGCTTTGTACAAAGAGATGAGAATGGATCAATTTGCATTCTTCTACTTACTGACTTCCAGTTGAACCAGCACCATTTGTTGAAAATGCTGTCTTTTTTCCCACTGGATGGTTTTAGCTTCTTTGTCAAAGTTCAAGTGACCATAGCTGTGGGGATTCATTTCTGAGTCTTCAATTCTATTCCATTGATCTTCCTGCCTGTCTCTGTACCATTACCACGCAGTTTGTGTCATGATTACTCTGTAATACAGCTTGAGGTTAGGGATGATGATTCCCCCAGAAGTTCTTTTATTATTGAGGATACTTTTTGCTATCCTGGGTTTTTGTTATTCCAAATGAATTTTCAAATTGCTTTTTCTAATTCTGTGAAGAATTGAGCTAGAATTTTGATAAGGATTGCATTGGATATGTAGATAGCTTTCAGCAAGATGGCCATTTTTACTATATTAATCTTGGAAATTCATGAGCATGGGAGATCTTTCTATCTTCTGCAGTCTTCTTTGATTTATTTCTTCAGAGATTTGATGTTCTTGTCATACAGACCTTTCATTTGCTTGGTTAAAAATCACACCAAAACATTTTATATTACTTGTGACTATTGTGAAGAGTGTTGTTTCCCTAATTTCTTTCTCAGCCTGTTTAATCTTTGGGTAGAGAAAGGCTATTGATTTGTTTGAGTTAATTTTATATTTAACCACTTTGCAGAAGTTGTTTATCAAACTGAAGGAGTTTTCTGGTGGAATTTTTGGGTCTCATATGTATACTCATATGTATACATCATCTGGAATGAGTGGTACCTTGACCTCTTTCTTTCCAATTTGTAAACCTTTGAACTCCTTATGTTGTATAACTGCTCTAACCGGAACTTTGAATAATATTCGATAAATAGTGAGAGAGTGGTTAGCCTTGTCTTGTCCCTAATTTTTGTTGGGATTTTTTCTTGTTCTTCTCCATTTAATTTGATGTTGGGTTTTGGTTTCCTGTGTATCATTTTATTATGTGTAGGTATGTGCCTTAAATTCTTGATCTCTCCAAGATTATTTATATGAAGGGGTGTTGTATTTTGTCAAGGAATTTTTTCAACATCTAATGAGATAATAATATAATTTTTTGTTTGAACTTATTTTATAATAGATTATGCAGATGGCATTTTTTTTTATATTGAAGAGAGGTTCAGAATCACCCTATCTCTCCTGGGCAGAGTTGCAGACCAGAAGCCACACATTACACTATTAATTGAATATGCATAAACTTTTTAATGTGAAATATTTTCTCTTAGATTTTTAACCCTTTTAATCAATATTTTTTGTTTAACAATTTCTTATGTGGATATAATACATTACTTTGATTGTTGCTTCTTGCCCTCTTTTATCTCCCTTCTAGCACCATCAGCCTTCCTTTCTTCTTAAACATACTCTAAAACCCATGTGTTTTTATTTCATTTTGTATTCCAAAATTTAGCTAGAGTCTAGGGCAGGTACAACAGCCATGGTTATGGAATTATCCACTGGAAACTGGTAGAGTCCTTATTGAGTGCACAACTGAAAAAATGCCCATCTTTCTTAGGTTTTGAACTAAATAAAGTTCAGTAGTATTTCTTTAACAGTTAATTTTATTTATAAATACATAATTAACAGTATCATTATGCAATCCGAGGTATTTTAGAAGTCATTATATAGACCAGGTTGGCTTTAACCTGACAACTCAAAGAGGTCCTCTTGATTCTGCCTCTCTACTACTGGGATTAAAGGTGTATGCTGCCATTCTTCTCCTCTATATTAAACCTTAATGCTCAGATAAGCTAATCTCAGTAAAAGTTTTGTAGAGACACGTTTTATAATTATTCTTTCTGATTATTTTCTTCTCATACTGTGTGTGTGTCTCTGTGTGTGCATACATGCACACTTGTGTGTATATTTGTAGCATAGTTTTCTGTGGGGTATTGAAGGCATCATTCCACTGCAAACATATTTTCTAAAAGAGTTATGAAGTTTTCTATCTCTTCACCAGCTTTAGAAAGACTCCTCATTCATTGCTTTCTCTCACTTTGCTTTACTGTGGTTCTGAAATCCCATAATCCCATAAGAATATCTTGTGATGTGAATGCCTTTTTCTCTACTTTTTTTTTCTGGTAGCATCTGCCTTTCTTAGTGTTTCTACCTACATGAACCTTAACACTCCTTTTATAAACTCTTTGTTTTGATTTCCCTGTTAGTTTCTGAAGGAGACAATTTAGAGCATCTGACTTCCTTACTGTTTCTGCCTATATAAATGCTAATATTCCTTTTACAAATTCTTCCTTTTTGATTTCCTTGTCTGTTTCTTAAGAAGATGAGTTAGACACCAGTATTTGTCTGACATTCCCTGTTGTGTCAAATCAATCTTCTTTCTGAGTATACTCCCTAATATTGTCCTTCTGCTTTTGAACTCTGAATCAATGCTATCACCATTCTCTTTTGTGTCATTAGCTTAATGGTTACTTAAAGTATTTTCTTCTTTCTTTATCATTTTCTCTCTTCATTTGTCTCTAACAAAGTTAACTATCTGCCAAATATAATTCAATTCACATTAAGACATTATAAATGTAACAGTTCTGCTCAATGATTTTAATAAACATTTCAGGAAAATACACAAAACAGACACACACACACACACACACACAGAGAGAGAGAGAGAGAGAGAGAGAGAGAGAGAGAGAGAGAGAGAGAGAGAGAGAGAGAGAGACCATGGCCCAGAATGGTTTGCAGGTTGCAACCCTGCTGCTGAAGTGGAGGTGTCCAAGCTTGATTCCCTAGCAGCTTCTGTGGAAGCAGACTCCTGTTGAAATCAAATATTGATAATGTGGGAAGAAAAGGAGGAAACAGAACTAAGGTTTATTCAAGTAGTTATTTGTTTTTAAAGTATGTGTCACAATACACAAAACCAAATTTTTCCTCAAAAAAGCTATTTTTTTAAAATGTCTTAGAAATTCTTTGTGATGTTGACATCATGTACCCCATTGCACTCATCTCCCAGTTCTTCCATATCCATCCTTCACCCTTGCGATGCCCCCAGTAGGAAAACTTGCTCTGGGAGCTGTTATGAGAAACAATGTGGCGCACAGTTTAAGTCTTTGCCCAAGGAGCTTCACTTGTAAAAGTTTATTGTAAAGAGTCTTTGGTCTGGTTCAAGGCCTCTGGCTTTTGCTACAGTATTAATACGGGATAATCATCAGTGCTCTTCTCAGATATTCTGTTTTTATCCTGTGTCTTGGAGATCTTATAGCTCTTGTACTGCAGCACTGGCCCTTTCATGCTCTCCAGCACTTCATAAATGGGGAAGATACTGGAGTGGGTCAACTCAAAGCCTTGAATCTGGGCCTGGGTGGTAGCTGAGATAATCAGTTTGTTGACTCTTTCAACCACAGGACACCAGGGCCATATCTTCAGTACTGCATTGGCAAGTAGTGTTATCCACTTTACAATTTTTTTTAGCCAGTTAGGAATGAGACCAGCTCTATGCAGTCCCTGGATGTCAATATGGTCTGAGGCTACATTCCAGGCCCAAGATTTTTGAATGCCACTTGAGTGTTACAAGGGCCACAGACATAGATACAGAAACCTGCTGCTGCAGGGTCATGGACCCAGACATGTTCCTTGACATTATCCTGGGCCAGGGCCTCACCATGATCTGAGATAGCAACACAGGCTACTCACACCAGGCTGTTCCTCACTACCAGTGAATCTCCAGTTACCCCTCTCTTCAATGTGCACACATTCTTCTGTTTCTCTTTCCCTCCAGTCTTTCCACCATTTTCTTGATCATCTTAGTAAAACTTAGGTTTCTAGGTGTCTTCCATCCAGCAATGCAGCTAAATATATTTTAAGCCAAGATCAAATACAGTTTGTATCTCTTTTGCATAACAATAATAATAATAATAATAATATTTAATTATACATATTAATTGTTGGGGTCTTTTATAAAAATATATGTGTGTGATGTTAAATTGCCAACTTAGCATCCACTGAATTTTTAGGAATACCTATTAAGGTTTGAATCTACTACCTTACCGAAAATTGGAAAAAAATGAATTAAAGTAATTAAAATGGCAAACAATGTATTAGATATCATTATGGCACTTTCAAATAAAGTATGTCTTCTTCATCCTTCTTCATTGTCTACTGTTACCCTATCTTGTTATCTATTATAGTTTTAGTACTTATCCATATTATACACACACACACACACACACACACACACACACACACACACACACAAAACCACATGATTAGGATCTACATTTTATTAAATCATTTAGAAAGTGAGATGGAAAATAGAGAAATGACTCACTGGTTCCAAGTAGTTGTTGATCTTGCAGAAGAACTTGGTTTCATTTCAAGCATCCAGATGTTGGTTAACAGTTATCTGAACCTCTAGCTCCAGGAGATCCAATGAAATCTGTCTGGCTTCCATGACATCTTGCACCTACATGGTACATATGATCACACACAGACAAAAATCCAAACACATAAATAAAGAAAATGGATGCATATTACATAAAACAAAGTGTGAGATGGGCCAGAAACAGAAAATGTCAATACAGGCATTTACCCCTAAGCCCCACAGACTGAGCTTGAACCCAGAACCTGTATTCTGGAAGGAAAGGACCAAGCCTGAAGTCTTCTATCTTGAGAATACTTATTGGAACGTGAATGACAACACACATCAAACACTAAATAAATAAGGCAACATTATATTTGTGAGAGAAACATGAAATTTCATAAGATAGAATGATTGGCACACATGTACTCTAAGAATATCATCACTGACTGTTTTCCTTTTAAAAAAATGCTTTAACATTCAGCTTATTTTACTTTGTATTTATTGTCTTATACATCTTAGGCATTGTTACATGGAAAGCATATTTAAAACCCTTTCTTACTTCTTATATTTTCATTCTTTGAAATCAGTTTATTAATTTTTATTGAATTATTAAAACTGCAAATCACTTTGTTCTACAAAGAAGAAAACTCTCAAGAATAACAACTAAATATCATTTGTACTGATCTACACAAAAGCAGGGTTCAGCAAGATACCCTGGTATCTCTCTGTCACACTTCCTGTTGATTCTAGGGATTGGATTTTATGCCTGTGCACTAAATGTCCTGTACTTTTCCCTGTGAAATCTTACAGCATAGCACCTTGGTGAAGGCTGACAAAATATGAAGGGTTGTTTAATCTTTCTCATGCCAATTCTTTTAGTGTTCTGGGGAAAAGTTTCAGTCTCCTCTATGAACCCTCTTGTATGACAAAAATACATTTCTGCACTCATTTATATAAGCCACTTCTTTTCAGATATATCGACTGAATCTAGGAATTCATTCATGCTAAGAAAGCAGTTAGCACTGAATATCTCAAGTCAGCCACTCCTCAGTCTAGTGAAAGGCTGAAGATATGTATGCAAATCAGAAGATAGGACATCATTAAAATATATTTCATGAGCCTACCAGTCAGATTTAAGAACTGGTAATATTTTGTCATTTTGATAGAGTTCTTAATTGAAATGAATAACAATGTTGCAATTTTATGCTTCTCTGACAGAACCAAACTAATGGAATGAACACATATTAAAGAGGATTTATCAAATTGGCTTACCCAGATTGGACCTGATAGTCCACCATTGGCTACCTCACAGCAGAGAGGCACAATACTGTAGTTGTTCAGTCAATGAGACTGGATGAATCTAAAGTCATCACTGAAAGATCGCTGGAGAGCTGCTAGTTTTCAGTCAATGTTGGAAGCAAAATGATGGTGATTCTAATACCAGTGAAGGAATCAGCAACAGCAACAATTAGGCAAATTTGCTAAGTAGAGTTAAAGATAAATAGAGAGAAGCCCAACCTTTCTTCTGCAGGGTTTTCATGTCTATGCCATCATGAGAAAGTTCCATTTACATTCATGCTAGATCAATTCTAAAAAAGATCAATTCACATAATTCATCATCAATTAAGACTACAAAGACAATCACAACAGGCACATCTACAGGTCAAACTGATGTGGACAATCCATCAATAAAATATTTTCCAAGTGTGATTATAGATTATGTCACATTAGCAATTATATCTATCTTCACACTTCAACTGAAAAAAGAAAACTGATATATATCATTGGAGGCTGTTTCTTTGTCAATAGTATTTGAATACACTCCTGCTACATATCCCAGTGTTTCCATAATTATCTGTATTATTCTTGAAATTTTTAACTGAACACATTTTCTAAAGCAGAGAACATAAGGTGTCGCTGCTTTGGTCCTTCTTAGAAGAAGTAACAAAATATTCATGGGAACAAATATGGAGACAAAGCATGAGGCAGAAACTGAAGGAGGCATCATCTGGAGACTGTTCCACCTGGGAATCCATCCCATGTGCAGTCACCAAAGGTAGACCCTGATGTAGATGACATGAAGTGCATGCTGACAGGAGCCTGATATAGCTGTCTCCTTAGAGGTCTGCTAGAGCCTGACATATACAGAGGTGGATGCTCAGAGCTAACCATTGAACTTATCATGGGGTTCTCAATGGAGGAGTGAGAGAGAAGACTGAATGAGTTGAAAGTGTTTGTGGCCCCATGGAAAGAAAAACAATACCCACCTACCAGAGCTTCCAAGGTATAAACCATCAGCCTGGGAGCACATAGGGAGGAACCCATGGCTCCAACTGTATGTATAGTGGAGGATGGCATTGCCAGGCATAAGCGGGAGAGAAAGTCCTTGGTCTAGTGAAGGCTGGATGCCCCAGTGTGAAGGAATTCATGGGTGGAGAGGTGGGAGTTGGTGGGTGGGGGCACATCCTCATAGAAGCAGGATGAGGAGGGATTGGATAGGGAGTCCCTGGGTGTGGGGGAAATGGGGAAAGGGAATCACATTTGAAATGAAAATAAAATATCTAATTAAAAAAAGAGCATCTTGAAAAAAAAATAAGGTGTAAATATGATATATCCTGCATGGTTCACTTTTACCTTCAGTGCTTTGCTCAGTATTCATTTACTTAGATATCCTTAAAGAGTTTGTTGTGCTGAAAATGACAATAATATATTATATCTATAATTTCTACAAAGGTTAATATATGCTTCTCCTATGGCATAGCTTTTACTAATGAACATAACAGTCTCATTGTCATTGCTGAGCTGAGATAACCTTGGCTTCGCAATTATGGCTATGAAATAAGGAAATGTAGTGATAGCTAGGTCTTGTCCTAACAGGAATGTGGCAATTACCACTGCTGAAAATGAAAGCCATGGTCCCCAAACTCTATCCCAGTACTTCTCCACCACAATCCCCAATCTTCTAGGTACATATCACCATGGGAGATGCTAACTTGTGCTGTGGGAAGTAGTTACCTGAAGGTAAAACTTCATGAGGCTTTTGTGTTAGAACCTTAAAGGAGTGACAATCTTAATAATAAAGCTGGCTCTTAGCCACCTGTACTCCTGTCTCTCCTCACCCATGCTTCTATAAGTAACACTCAAAGGTATTTTGTAAGTAAATTCTCATCCATGCTCTCTAAGAAATCCCTCCCTCATTCTATTCAAGAAAGCCCTTACCTATGCTCTGTAAGGAAATACTAACTCATGCTTTGGAGTAATTTCTCACAATGCTCTGGAAGAAATTTCCTCCCACCCTTACTCTACAAGAGTCTCCTTTCCAAGCATGCTCTGTAAAGAAGTCACCCTCCATGGTTTGTAAAGAACTTCTTTCCATTCTCTGTTAAGCATCATTCCCCCCCATGCTCTTTTAGCAACTCCTCACACACACTATAAAAACCAAACAAAGAAACAAGTAAACCATCTCACAGATGCTCTATAAGGAACCACTCTGTAAAGAACCTATCCTCCATGCCTTGTAAGGAACCCTTCAACCTTGCTCTCATTAGGAACCTGTAGCCCGCTGATCCCGATCCGGCATTACAAGATGGCGCTGGTTTCCTGTTGCACCACTTGCAAACAGTCTACTGTGCATGTGTCAGGAGATTCTGGCACAAACCCCTCCTGAGTGGGTATATGCAAATGAGGTATTGGTGCCTTAGCCAATCCCTGCACGGCATCCCCTCCCTGGGTGGGGACTATGCAAATAGGTCTATGCAAATTAGGTCCAGGCAGGACGACCAATCAGAGAGGACACGCAAATTAGGTCCAACAGGGTGACCAATCAGAGAAAGCCACACCCCCTCTCCCCTCTATATAAGCAGCACTCTCTGGGTGCTTCACGATGGGGTGCTCCTGCAATAAAGGGTGTTGAGAAGATCCTGGTTGTTGCTTCCTTCTTCCTGGTCGAGCGAGCATAGATCGTTGTGTCTTTCCTTCCTGGTCGAGCAGACACAGGTGACTTTTCTTCCTGGTCGAGCGGTCGCGACAGCAACCCCTTTCTTGTGCTCTTTAAAGTAACTATGCATCCATATCCTCTGAAGAATCTCTTTCCTATTTCCTGTAACTAAATCTCATCCATTCGTTCTCTGTATAGCTTCAAAGCATTTCCTGTTAGGAACCCTCTTTTTTCTTCTGCAAGTGACCCTTCAACAGTGCTCTGTAAGGGACCTCTCACCCATGTTCTAAAACTAACTCCTCATCTATACCCTTTAAAGGATCCTCATCCATGCTCTAAGTAACCACTTACATATAATCCTGTGAAAAAGCCCTCTAAAATTCACTTCTTTATGAAGTTACATCTGATGTTGAATGACTTATGTTTCTGTTGATTTGTTATCTAGGATAAATAAACTCTTGGTCATTTAATGCTTATAAAAGTAACATAGCAGACAACAGTTTCTGAATACACTGCTTATAATCTTTAATTGTTAGATTTACAATGCACACATTTTCTATTTTTCAGAAAAAAAATCACTGAAAGTGAGGTAAATTATCATAAACTAAATTTGTATAAAGTGCTTCTAGTCATTATGATTATGTGTAGCCTACATCCAGTGCCAACATGTGTCCTGTGGGTTATGTGGGATGGTTCACAAGAATGCTAAATTTTATCTTGTTACTCTGTTAATAGTCTCTAACTTTCCAGTGGTTTCCTAGACTTTGTGGCCACTCCAGATAAAGAAGTCAAAGGGAAACACAGATAGTAATTTATGAGACAGATGAAGTTTATTACAATGGGAAAGAGGCTACTATCAAGGACAAGTGGAGAAAATGAGCAGAGAGACCATTTTTTTCTACTTGTATATTTAGCCAGAATATCTACGGCTTTTGTTTCTTTGTTTTCTTGCTTGTTTGTTTTAAAAATTGGGGGCACATAAACTTTCTTGAGTAGTAGTTATCTTCAGGTGACTGGCAGGTTGTCAATTATCTTTTAAAGTAAAGGAGAATTTTGTGTATTTGTTGTACCTAAGTAGCTGTGGGAGTTGGTTTTGACTATTATTATAATGTAGAAGCAACTGGAAGAATGTCACAGAGTAGTTTGTACTGTGGCCATGTCTATACACAGCACTATCTTGATTATAACACTTGACAGGGGAAGATTCCCACACCATACCTTGGGTTTTGGTCCTGGACTGTGAATGAATAAGGAAAAGGAGATGAGTGGTAAACATCCATGCAGACATTTTTTTTTTACTCTTGACTCTGCATAGCTGTTGACATTCCTGTTCTCTTCATGTACCTGCTATGATGGACTGTGACCTGGAAGTGTAAACCAAGACAAACTCTTTCTTAATTAAGTTGCTGTTCATTGTGATATATTTATCATATCAATAGAAATGAAACTAAAATCAAAAAAAATGCAAGCCACTGGTATCTGCTCTGAGAAACATTCTTGGTTAATTCTTTCAAACTGGGAGACCTATTCAAATGTGGGTAACACCTCTTGGTGGCAAGTAGAAGGGTATACAAAAAGTACACATTTGCTTTTACCTGCTTACTTTTTCTTTGATTTTGGAAAGTTCACTGTCTTATAGTTACTATTGCTGTAATTCAACACCATGACAAAATTCATTTGGAGAGAAAAGCATTTATTTGGCTTACACTTCAATCTCTTAGTCCATCATTGAAAGAAGTCAGGACAAGAAATCTAATGAGGCAGGTACCTGGATGCCAGAGCTGTTTCATAGGAAATGAAAGGGTGCTGCTTACTCTCC
The DNA here is from genome assembly GCA_019844195.1 of Rhabdomys dilectus. Taxonomy (NCBI): domain Eukaryota; kingdom Metazoa; phylum Chordata; class Mammalia; order Rodentia; family Muridae; genus Rhabdomys; species Rhabdomys dilectus. The sequence continues at coordinate 97,613 of JADRCG010000272.1, read as the reverse complement.
TTTTTCATAGAAGGCTTGCACACTCTTCTTTTTTAAATAGAAGCCAATTTCACCAGCTTAGGTATAGTAACACCTATAGTGGACTGTAGTCTCCCCTATCAGTCACTAATTAAGAAAATGCTTACAGCCCAATCTTATCAAGTCATTTTCTTAACTAAGATTCTCTTCTCTAAGATGACTTTAGCTTGTGTCAAGTTGATATAAATCTATCTAGCATATTTATCCATATGTAACTGCAGAATACCTTTGTTAATATTAGAATCAGAATTTTCAGACTTCCAACCTAAACTAAACACTATTAGTTCTCCGGAAATCCTCCAGGTTTCCAGGCCTATGTTTGGACATATAAGACACTAAGCCTAATGGACTAAATAACTACAGCATCTACATTCTCTCTACTATGAGACAGCCAATGTCAGAGTACTTACAATATAATTTACCCCAATTTATTTACCCCTTTTAATATATACATTTATCATGTAAATTCTACTTATGATCTTAGCCAAAAGGCTGAGAAGCAATTATCCTGTAAGTTCTATGCCTGAACAGAACTCCAATTTATTTTTCAGCTTTTTTCTATTTATATTCATTTATTTATTGATTGGAGGTTATTGTTATTTACTTATTAAAGAGTTGAAGATGGCATGGCATGCAGATGGAGGTTAGTGGACAAGTTGTGGAAGTCAGTTCTCTCCTTCCACATGAGGTCTGGAAGTTGAAATCATATTATCAGATTTGCACAAGTACCTTTATCCACTGAACCATCTTACTGGTTCAAATCTTAGGTCCTTTGAAGCAACTTATAAAGGCTTTATCTAAGTCAATAGATATACTCAGATCAAATTATTTTGATCAATAGTCAAAGTATTGTAGTCTACATTGAGCATGGGGGAAAAGCTTATACATGGTTAACTTCAAATCTACCCATAGCTGAATACTGATCTAACACTCTCAATGCAGAATATTTTTGTAATTAAAAACTGATTAGGCCTTTTCAGTTTGCTCCTAAAACTGCTCCTGTAACAGATCCGTATGTCTGCTATCATACCACGAAGCTCTGTCTGTCTCCCATGAGGACTGTTCTAGCCAAGGTCACAGGTGAGACCCACGCCCCAATACCCATAACAGCTGGGACTCCACAGAGTCCAGTTGACCTGGAATCTGTCTGGCCCTACCACAGTCCCATTGCACATACAGTATGAACCTCCACCTTCACCAGTTGCAGATTCGTATGCCTGGTTCTCCATGCCACAGCTCTGAGAGTCTAGAGAGTCCAGGAGTACTAATCTAATAAGGGACACATGGCAACTGCTCTAACCAGGAACACAGGTGGTCTGATATAACCAGAGATACTGTCTGTATCCTAGTAAACCTCCTCTAATCCAGGACACACAACTCCATGTGCATCCAGACCTGCTCCAATCCAGGACATCCAGGCCATGAATACCAGAGTCAACCAGATGAGAAAATCCAAGTGCAAGAAGATAATCAATAGAAACCAATGTAACTGGGCACTATCAGAACCCAGTTCTCCTGCAGCATGCCCTGTAAATCTTAACACACCTGAAAAGCAAGATTCTGACCTTAAATCCCATCCCATGAAGTTGATAGATGATATAAATAATTACCATATTATATAACATTTTGTATATTTATTTATATATTTCTGAATATATTTATGTATTATATATTTATGTATTCAATATATATTATATACATTATATATTTATATACAATATATACTTATATAAATATATAAATATTTGTCTATATAATAATTTATATAAATATAAATTCTTTTTAAGATTATGTAAATTATTTCCTCAAAGAAGTACAAGAAAGCACAATTAAAAATATAAAAGCACTTAAAGAGAAAACAAAGAATTACCTTAAACAAATACAGGAAAATACAATTAAACAGGTTAATAAAATAAAATTTAAAAAAAAACAGCTCAAAACCTAAAAATGGAAATAGAAACAATGAAGAAACCAAAGGGAAAGCAACCCAGGAGAATGAATACCTAAGAAAGAGAACAGGATACAATATATATAGAAGCTTCACCAACAGAACTCAAGAGATTGAAGAGAGAATCTCAGGCAAAGAAGATACAATAGAAGATATTGATAACGTGGCCAAAGAGACTGCCATGTATAAAAAAATTTTTAACCCAAAACATGCAGAAAATTTGGAACATAATAAAAAGTTCAGAACTTAGAATGACAGAAATAGAACAGAGTAATATTCTCAGTTCAAAGAGTGAGGAAACATCTTCAACAAAATAATAGAAGAAAATTTCCCTAACCTACAGAAAGAGAAGGCTACAAAAAACCAAATAGATTGGACCATAAAAGAAAATTTGCCCACCCCATAATTATCAAAACATTAAATGTACAGTGTAGTGCGCCATGCATGTGCACTCTCGCTCAGCCATCAACCGCCAAAAGGTGACGTAGCCCGAGATGAGATGTCACATCAGCCGAGTCCCGCAAGCCAATAGAATAGGGACACGCCAACCCAGGGGCTATTTAAGGTAGGCTGTTTCCTCCTTCGGGGTCTTTCCTCTCCTCGGCTTCAATAAAGCTTGCTACAGAAGGATCCTGGCGTCCGTGTCCGTTCTTGCTGGCGAGAAAGTGACACGGGTCACAGTACAGAACAAAGAATATTAGAGCATCAAGAAAAAAAGGCAAAGTAACATAGAAAGGTAGACCTGTCTCAATGATGTCTGTTTCTCAACAGACTCTAAAATTCAGAAAATCCTGAACAGATGCCTTGCAGACACTAAGAGACCAGATATGCTAGCCCAGACTACTATACCCTGCAATACTCTACCACCATATATGAAGAATTCAAGATATTATAGGACAAATCCAAATTAAATAATATCTTTCTACTAATCCAGCTATGCAGAGTAGTATAAGATAAAGCCCAACACAAGGAGGGTAATGACACACTAGAAAATACAGGAAATTGACCATATCACAACACACTCCCAAAAGAGAACCACATACACCTCTAACAACAAAATAAGAGGAACTAAGTCACTGGTCATTAATATCTCTCAATATCAATGTACTCTGTTTTCTAAAGACACTGGCTAACCAACTGTAAGCATTACCAGGATGCAATTCTGCCGCATACAAGAAACACAGCTCAGCGATAAAGATAGACAATACATCCCAGTAAAATCAGGAACAAGACAAGGCTGTCCAATTTCTCCCTATCTATTCAATATAACTCTTGAAGTTCTTGCTAAAGTAATAAGACAGAAAAAAAGCTGATCAAAGGGATATGAATTGGAAAGGGAGAAGTCAAAGCATTGCTACTCAAGGATGATATGACAGTATATACAAGCGAACACCAAAATTCTACTAGAGATATCTTAGAGCTAGTAAACAACTTAAGTAAAGAGACAGGATGTAAAATTAACTCCAAGAAATCAGTAACCCTCCCTTATAATGCCATCAATGAGCTGGGAAATAAATCAGAAAACAACACCCTCTACAGTATCTACAAATAATACAAACTTTAACCAAACAAGTGAATAATATGTATGACAAGAACTTAAGGTTCCAGAAAAAAAAATATTGAAGACAACTTCAGAAGATGGAAAGATTTCCATGCTCATGGATAGGTAGAAATAACATACTGGAAATGTAGATTTTACCTAAAACAATCTACAGATTCAGTGCAATTTCCATCCGTTTTCTAATGAAAAACACATACAAACATAGAAAGCAATTCTCAACTTCATATGGAAAAGTAAAATAACCTAGGATAACCAAACAATTCTGAACAATAAAAGATCTTCAGGAGAAATCACTATCCTGACTGCAAGCTTTACTACAGAGCAATAGTGATAAAACCCACATGTTATTGGTACAGAGACAGACAGGTTAATCAATAGAATAGAAGACCCAGAAATAAATCTACACACCTACAGACACTTGATCTTTGACTATACAGTGGAAAAAAATAGTCTTCAACAAATGGTACTTGTCTACTGACAGTCTTCATGTAGAAGAATGCAAATTGATCCATATTTGTCATGTTGCACAAAGCTCAAGTCTATGAGATCAAAGACCTCAGCATAAAACTGATACAGTGAATCTAACAGTAGAAAGAGTGAGAAATACTTTAATGCATTTGCACAGAAGAAAATTTCCTGAACAGAAGCCCAGTGGCTCAGGCTCTAAGATCAACAATTCATAAATGGGACCTTTTGAAACTGAAAAACTTCTGTAAGCAAAGAACATGGTTAATATGACAAATCAGCAGCTTTCTAATTGAGAAATATTTTCATTAACCCTGTATCCAGAATATATAAAGATCTCAAGAAGGTAGATTCTGAAAACCAAATAATCAAATTTAAAAATAGAATACAAAACTAAACAGAATTCTCAAGATAGGAAACTCGATTTGCCAAGGAGCACTTAAAGAAGTGTTGTAAATCCTTATTAATCACTTGAAAGTCATCATTTGAAAGGCAAATCAAAAGAACCCTGATATTTTATCGTATACAAATCCGAATGTCTTATATAAAAAATTCATGAGACAGTGTATGTTGGCAAACTTGTAAAAAAAAAAAAAAAAAGGAACACCCCTCCATTGCTGATGGGGCTGCTAACTTGTACAACCACTCTGGAAATCAGTCCGGTATTTCCTCAGAAATTTGGAAAGATTTCTACCTGAAGAACAAGCTATACTACTCTTCTGTATATACCCAAATGATGCTCCATCATTTCAAAAGGATACCTGTTTCCTTATGTTCATAGCCTTCTTTATAAAAGTCAGAAACAAGAAGCACCCCAGATGTTCATCAAACAAAGAAAATGTTGTTGATTTACAGAAGGGAACATTATTCAGCTACTAAAATGAAGAACATCGTGATTTGGCAGGCAAATGAAGCTAGAAAATACACTGAATGAGGTAACTCAGATCCAAATAGACATGCTTTGCTTGTACTAACTGATAAGTGAATATTAACCAGAAAACACAGAATACCTATGATGTACACCCAGACCCTACAAGGTTAAACAAGAAGGAAAGTACTAGGGAGGATGGATGCTGAAATTTCACCTAGAAAGACAAATAAAATGATCATGGGAGGTAGAGGTGGGAGAGGTGAGGTGGAGAGGAATTGTGGGACAGAATCAGGTATATGGAAATACAGGAGAAAATCTCAGTGGGGCAGAAGAATGAATGGATATATGCAGCTGCCAGGAGTGAGGAGAGGGGGAAATATCCAGAAAGTCCCAGAGGCCTGGGATGGGGGAGACTTCCAGGACTCAGTGTGTGTGACCTTAGCCCAAGAGATATTTAACCTTCAGCAATCAGACAGAACTCCCAGTGGAGAGATGGGGAAAACTTTCAACCCCAAATTGCTCCTGGCTAAAAGAAATGCAAGTGAGGGTCTCTGGTGACAAGTCTGGTGTAATTCTGATAGGTCTGCCTTTATATGTTACTTGACCTTTTTCCCTTACTGGTTTTAATTCTCTTTCTTTGTTCTGTGCATTTAGTGTTTTGATTATTATGTGACTGGAAAAATTTCTTTTCTTGTCCAATCTATTTGGAGTTCTGTAGTCTTTGTGTATGTTCATAGACACCTCTTTCCTTAGGATAGGGATATTTTCTTCTATAATTTTTTGAAGATATTTACTGGCCTTTTAAGTTGGTAGTCTTTACTCTCTTCTATACCTATTATCTTTAGGTTTGGTTTTCTCGTTGTGTCCTGGATTTCCTGGATGGTTTGGATTAGGAGCTTTTTGCATTTTGAATTTTTTTTGTTTTGTCAATGTTTTTCATGGTATCTTCTGTATCTGAGATTGTATCTTATATCTCTTGAATTCTGTTGGTGATGCTTGCATCTATGACTTCTAATCTTTTACAAGGTTTTCTATCTCCAGGGATTTCTTCCTTTGTGATATCTATATCATTTCTATTTCTATTTTTAAATTCTGAATAGAAATGTCCAATTCTTTCACCTTGTGTTTTCCTGTTATTCTTTAATTGATTTTTTTGTGTTTCCTCTTTAAGGGCTTCTACCTGTTTACCCGTGTTCTGTATTTCTTTAAGGGAGTTTTTTGTCTTTCTTAAAGTCCTCTATCATTGTCATGTGATTTAATTTTAAATCAGAATCTTGTTTTCCAGTGTATTGAGGTATCCAGGATTTATTGTAGTGGAAGAACTTGGTTCTGATGCTGCCAAGTAGCCTTGGTTTCTGTTGCTTAGTTTCTTATGTTTGCTTCTCACCCCCAGAGTATCTCTGGTTTTATTGGCCTTTCTGTCTCTGACTGGAGCTTGTCTCTCTTGTGTCCCTGTGAGCCTGCAATTTTAGATATGTCAGCACTCCTGAAAGACCAACTCTCTCCAGGCAGGATTTGGGTCTGGAGAGCTATGCCACAGGGTTAACTCCAGGGTGCAGATGGAGAATGAAAATATCCTGTCCACAGTTCTCTATGGTTGCTGTGCCCTGTGGTTTCCTGGTGGGTCTCTCTTTGGCCAGTTATTGGAGCAAAAGTGTTGGTGTCACCTGTGAACTTAAAAGTGACAGCACTCCTGGGAGACCAGCTCTCTCAGGGTAGGATTTGGGTCCTGAGAGCTGTGCCACAGGCTTAACTCCAGGACCCAGATGGAGACTTTTGCAAAAACTGATAGTTTTTTTTTTTAAAGAAAATGTTTGAGATTTAAGAGAAGGTAGCTTAAGATTAGAATAGAAGCAGACAAAAATCTTCCAAGATTTCTGTGGAATAAATAACAGAGACTCTTTAATTTTATAAATGTTGTAGATGCATGCATATGCATATTTACTTTCCTGCATGCACATGTGTGTAAGCAAGCATGCCCTGTGTGAATGTGCTTGTGAAGGTCTGAGATTGCTGTCTGAAATCAGCCACCATCAGTCTTCCTCCTCTTTTGAGACTCAGGGTCCGTCAGTCACACCTAAAACTCACTGTCATGAGTAGTCATACTGATTGTTTTGCTTTGAGGATCCTCCTTAATCTCTGAAGCTGGAATTACAGGCTGGTTTCCATGTCTATCTGTCATTTACATGTGTTCTGAGGATTGGAATATTAGGCCTCATGCTTAAAGGACAAGAGTCATCCCCCCAGCCCCATAAAATAAAATATTTCTTCCACTTGTCTAAAACCATGACACACTTTCTCTTTGGCTTAGTGGAGTGTCTGACAGAGACTAATACAAAAATTTAAAAAATGGGTGTGGGGTAAGGAAGGGAAAGGAAAGCTTAGCAGCTAGGAAGCACTCATTGTTCATCCAGAGAACAAGGTTGACAACTCGCCTTTTTTCCAGAGCTCACATTCTGATTGACAACTATCTTTAATTCCAGTTCCAGAAAATCAGGTGTCTATTTCTGGCCTCTGCAGGCACTGCCCAAACACTGTACACATACAAATTTTTCAGGCAAAACACTCACACACATAAGATAGAGAATAGTGTGAGAGAAGAACACCAAGATGAAAAGAAAGAGGGGCCATGCATCATTGCAGAATATGTTAGTTCTTAAATTTTCAATACACACATCTTTAACCAATTTGAATTGATTTTTTTTATGGCTCATTTTCACATCAAAGATCCATAATGGTTGTATCATCTTATGATACATTTGATAGTCCTCTCACTAAGAAATGACACCCAAGATTTACTCTTACATTCATCAGTCATTTATCAACCAGTTAATTTAAAAATCTATCTATCTATCTATCTATCTATCTATCTATCTATCTATCTATCTATATATATATATGTCCTAATTGAAATTTGTAATTACCACTACTCAGAGCTTTCTTCAGGCTCTCATAATTTACTTGGAAGTTTGATAAATAAATTGTTATAATCTGATATGGTAATTGCTAATACAAACAAATGTTTCTTGGGTCTTGAGCATTTGAGTTTATTTTGTAAATTGAAACAGATTGTAGTTAATAAGTGATGTCTATAATGAAAACTTTCTCTCTCTCTCTCTCTCTCTCTCTCTCTCTCTCTCTCTCTGTGTGTGTGTGTGTGTGTGTGTGTGTGTGTGTGTGTGTGTGTGTGTGTGTGTGGTGGTGGTAGTGGTGGAGTCGGTAGTGGTGATGATATTTCTGCTCTCAGTATTTGTTAAATGACTATAATTATTAACCTAGTGTTGAGAGTTCATAAACTTTTTCTTTTCTGACTTGACATGGCTGTTGTTGTCCTATTTGTTTTCAGCTTATTTAGCAGCAATATTGTTGAAGAATCATGGGTATAACTTCCCTATCATTTCTAGGAGATGTAGTTTTTCTAGCCGACCTCTTTTGACTCCTACAATTTTTCTATCTCTTTTTCCATGATGTTACCTGAGCTTTTGGTGCAGGAATCATGCTATAGATGTCTGGTGCTTGCTTTTTAATTCTCTTTTTCCATTTGGAATTTCCTGAATGTGAGAAATGCATGTGTTGAGATAAACAGACTCACCATCCATCTTTCTCTAATTTGTATCACTGAAAATTTATATGGATGATAGTATTTTCTTCACAATTCCTCTGACTGAAAGCACTTTTATGACACAGCAGGCATGGGAATGCCTTGGTAGTAATAACAGAGTTCCGGGTATTGATTTAGAATCAGGAAGGATGATTTATGCCCAAGCAATTTCACAAGACAGGGATTAGTCTAGCTTCATTGGAAGATACTACATGTGCTATGTTTCTTAAAAAGTAACTCATATTTCTGATGTTTAAATTGATAATTCTTGGAAAACATTTTTTTTTTAATCTTGCAAAGACCAGAATAATAAAAAGTGCTTATCTTTTAATCAGATTGTATCTGAGCTAAAGTGATACTTTAGGACTAGGATAGGATGTGTAGGTAAAGATGTATCAGATTTTGTGACAATTAAAAAGAGCTCTGTAACCTAGTCAATCATTCTTCTTCTTTCCTTTCATGCTCCCTTCTTCTCTTTTCTTCCTGCTTTTCTTTCTCTTCACTTTTTGTTTTTAGGTAGTGCAAGACCTCATGAAGTTATGTAGTTCAGACTAGCACAGAAATCCCTATGTAGCTAAGGATAACCTTGAATACCTGATTCTCCTGCCTCTAACAAGGAGTTCTCACATATAGAAAGGCATAATCTCAGCTGGTTTATGCAGTTAGTACTGGAATTTATCCCAGCCCTAACCTGATGTTAGGTATAAGACATAGGTATAGACACTACCAACTGGGCAACAAATACTCTCCTTACCCCAACTCCTTGAAAATTCATTGCTAAAATCAACACATCAGTTCTTAAAACTTGTGCCTGACACCCCTGATTTTCTTAGATTCTTAGAATTTTATCTAAGAGTTACTACACAAATTCTACAACACACAATAATATTGGTTGGAATTTTATAATGAGTATCTTCCAGACCCAAATACGGTAAATTTAGTAAGGTCAATAACTATCAACCTTGTGTGTGTGTATGTGTGTGTGTGTGTGTGTGTGTGTGTGTGTGTGTGTGTGTGGTGTGTTTTCCTGGGAAAGTGAGAATGGGTTGGAGAAAGCATGTGTGCAACCTTGGCTATTGTTTCTTATCACCCATCATTTTGAAACAGGATAACTTGCTATTCTATACTGCATACACCAAGACACCATACATTCAACTGTCCAGAGATTCTTTTGTTTTCTTTTCATATCATGGGAGAAGTGCTGGGATTACAGAAATTATTTAGCACATATGGCCCCTGTGCATTTTGGGTATCTGACCTTAGGTCCATATGCTTGCACAGCAAGTACTTTATTGATTAAGCTATTTATAGATCACCCTGACTACTTTTACTTAGTTGTATCTCCATGTATTAAGCTATCTTCTTTTTATTCATTTCATAATTATTTTAAAAATGTGCATGACAAAAACACTAACCTGCATATTATGTTCTAGATTTCAATACTTGTTAGTAGGGCTTCTTTCATTTTGAAAAAAACATTTACAAAGAATAAATTACATTTGATTTTTGCTAGAGAGGTGTTGGCACATGCATATTTTGAAGGAACGCTTCCTCTTTACCTCCACCTCAGAGAGTCTTAACTAGTTTACCTCATGTCATATCCCAACAGACAGGGACAATTGAGATCTTGGTTTTGCTCCATACTCTAGATTTGTGCATCTTATTAATTCATATATTACAGTCATCACCGTCTTTAAATATTTATTCAAAACTTTCTTTTTATGCCATATTTTAAAGATTCAACTGTATATACTGTTGTTGAACACAAGCTTCTGTCAATTGATACAATAACTTATTAATTTATTCCCCAGTTGTTGAACATCATGCTGCTTTTATATTTTGTTGTAATGAATAGTTTTTATTAAGAATACATTTTTACTTTTTTGTGAAAAGTAAGTATTAAGTTAAGGGAGAAGTAGTTCAGTAAATGCTTATCTTGAGAATGTCATCTTCAGAACTCACCTTATATAACCAGGATGTGTGACTTCCACTTGAATCTCAGGCCTGGAGAAGAAGAGAGAAATAAAAGGAGGCATCTTATGGTTCATTGGCTAATCAGCCCAGGTTACTGCATGAGTTACAGAGAAATGAGAGATACTGTCTCAAAAAAGATATTGAAATTTCTGATCTCCAGTTTATAGGTCCCCAAAATAAATGCCGACACCCTCCCCCTCCCCCACAAACACACACTCACAAACACACACACAAATGCAGTCACACACACACATGCTATTATAGTTACAAATTTTACTGTTATATTTCTTGTTTACCAATACCACAAGATCATTCCATTTCGTAGGTAATAGAGTATGACACTGCTCAGCTTTAATTTCAGCCATCCCACTGAGGAACAAGCTGCTGTACCTCCTGCTGGTCAAAGATGTGGCTCTATTTTGCAGTATGTGTATTTTAAAATTTTAAAGGAAGAATTTATCCAATGATTCCCTCCTTTTCAGTTTTCATTTAAATGAGAATTGACTCGACTGTCTCATATATGTTAATATTTGGTCTCAATTACTGGAAAACTTGGGGAAGACTTAGGAGGTATAACCTTGTAGAAGAAACAATAAAACAAAAACCAGACAATTTTAAGGTTTTAAAAGCCAGATGGAGGGAATAAGAAGAACAATAGTCATATATTTCTATTAGAGTTTAAGAAAGTGGCTAGATGAAAGCAACAGAAGTTTGCAAACATCTCTTCATGAACAGGTGTTTGTGAACAGGGTACAAAATAATGTGAAAATTTCTAAAGATTTAGAATAAGCAAGATAAATATTTTGATTTGTATCTGAAATACATAAGAAAAAAAGGAAGAAAATGTAACAAAAAAGCAGGGAATATGCTCACTAGTGAGGTCTATTAGTAACTACATTGAGGAAGAAGCTTCTGGGTTTTGCAATTTCATGTCTTATTAAGTTGATGTTAGTAATTCCATATAAATATATATTATTTATTTCTGTCAATATTATGCTTTTGGAGATTTCTGTTTCAGATAGCTTTCTGGGGTCCGTCTACTGTTTCAGGTGATTGAGTGTGCATTTATATTAGCTGTAAAAGAAAAGAACAGTGGTAGATTTTTTTTTTTTACAATCTTACATTTTTTGAGAAATGTAGAATACCAAGTCTCTAGGAACTGAGATTGGGGAGATTGATTAGATTCTGGGACACCTATGATAAACTATGAGAACCTGGGCTTGATTGCCAAGACTCACATGGTGGAAGAAAAGACCATCTTTGCTATTGTCCTTTTACCTCACACAGATGCTATGGAACACATGCTTCTCCTTGAAAAAAATAAACATTAAAAAGAAAAACAATGTCATGTCTCTAAACAGTGCTGGATGTCAAATTATTATTAACCTTTAAGTGAATACAGATAAACAATAATGAAAGTGCCAATGACTGTTTTCTATAATACAATACAGTTTTTAATATTTTATATAAAGACAAAATATACTCATTTAAAATTTAGAAACTATAATTCAACAAACTGAGTAGAAAATCATGAAGAGGCCATCTATTCTCAACATCCAGAGATTATCTTTAGTAGCATCTAAGACATGTAACCTAGTCTTCTTTCTCATGTTTAATTTCTGGGTTTAGTCACCACACTATACAAACAATTGATAAGAACAAGAAACAGAAATGGCCCAGGTGGAGAAGGACAAAAGCAGCAATTCTGAACCTGTCCTACTGGAGAAGGAATGCCACAAGCAAACTCTGATCCTGTTTCTACACTATTCACTAAATGATCTGTCTAAGTGAGCTTTATTCTGACTCTGTCTCTGAATCTGTAATACATTTCTCTTTGAAGTCCACCCTTTGTGAACTGTGAATTTCCTTCTTTAAATTTGCAAGACAAGAATCTGGAAGCCACGGCCTCTGGAAGCTTTGGTGGTCAAGAGCTGAGAAGGCAGCTTTGTTTCCAAAGGCATCCAAAGATCCCTGAATCACATTCCTCTATGCTGCATCTATTAGATGCTATATCTATTATCATTCTCTATAAGCTCTGCCTCACAGGTACCTAGAAAATCTGTGCTCTTCAGGCTGTGCACTTGTTCCACCCCCACCTAAGTGCTCACCTTGTGTCTCAAATGCATATGTATGGGTGTGTCTCTTTCTCTACAGACCAGCCATTCCCATGGCTTGCCTGAGAACTCAGTTCTTGTCACAGGCCTGAACCAGCTGGGAAAAACTTACCTTCTGTCACTAAAATTTTATGCCACCACTGCTGCCAGCTTTTTTATTCCTTTACATTCTGGTCCTCCATACCAGCTCTAAGCCAAGTGTTTCACTACTAACACAAGGCAAGTGTTTCTCTGTTAATCCAAAATGTGTTCTTCTCTGCTTACACAACACTTCAAAGTTACTTATGATTATTATCCTATCCTATCTTGATAAATGATGATTTTTTTGCTACAGTCATTAAATTATGATGTGCTCTATTCAGATATGACTAAACTATATAGCCCTAAATCTTGTCAGAAGTCTTCTAATTACTAATATACCTAAGTTTATGACAGACAGAATCTTCCAGCGCCTAACAACTTACCCCCAAAGTCTGAGAAGATATGAACACAGCTACAAAAGACAGTCTGAATTGTGGTATAAAAACCACTGAAAAGCTCCAACTTGACCCTGCCCAAGCTTGGTCACCACTGTGGACTCAAATTGTAGGAGTCAAGGTGAGACATTTCTCATTTCATACATTATCTGATCCACAGAGAAAAAGGGGCTCTTCATACAAAAGCTCTCTATCTTCTGGGCTTGAAAGCCAGGTTGACTCTGCTGAAGTTGCTGTGGCGACCACAGGAAGCACAGGGAACTGTTAGCTAGTTGATCATTGATGAGCTCTGTCATTTTTAATTGATATATGATTGCTAGCATATAATTTATTCTGCATCAGATTTCTGACTACATTGAAAACTAAGGTAACTGTAGCTTGACAGCTAGAAAATATGCCTCTGAACTCAGTTTCTAGCAACTAGGTCACATGTAAGCTTTCACAGATGTAATGTTACTTCCTTATCTAAACTCAGTTTCCATCAATTGAATGCTTCATATTTCCTCTTCAGGCTATGTCACTGTCCTAACATCATTCAGTCTCTTATAAATGTGCCTAACTCTAATAAAACATCCCACTATACGCTCTAACTATATAATCACAAATTCTTTTTCTTTTTATTTTTTTGGATATTTCATTTACATTTCAGATGCCAATCTCTTTCCCCATTTCCCCTCCCTAGAAAACCCCTCTCCCTTGCCCCCCTTTTCCATTTGACTCATCTTAAAGACTGTTCATATTGTTAACTCACACTGTTATCTTTTTTATAAACGTATAAGCTACAGGAAACCCTGGAAGATCTACCTCTCATGAACCAAATAAGTACATCTGCTAATCAATAGCCTAATTTCCCACTTACTATCTATATATGTATGTATGTGTGCTTCAGCATCTTTTTAATTAAACCAAAACAGGGGCATGTTAGCATTCTGTCTAAGCACTGCCCCATAGTTAACTGGCAATAGCCAGGTATGACTGACTCACTATAAAAGGGGCTGCCTTCTCTCTCTCTCTCTCTCTCTCTCTCTCTCTCTCTCTCTCTCTCTCTTGCTCTTGCCCTTGTTCTCCTGCTTCCTCTCTGTCCTCTTGCCCCTTCCCCCATCTTTCCCCATACCCCTTCCCCCTCTCTCCACATGCTCATGGCTGCCCTCTAGTTCTCTTCTCTCTCTCTCTCCTTTCCTCTCTCTCCCCTCTGCATTTCTTTGCCTCTATTACCCTCTTAACTCCTCTTCCCATGCCCTGAATAAACTCTATTCTATGCTATACTGTCATGTGGCTGGTCCCTCAGGTGGAAGGTATTCCTTAGCATGGGCTTGCAGAAGCACCCCATTCCCCACACCTCACTACGCATCCACCAAAACATTTCCCCTCTCTCTTTATATTTTTATAAGCACATCAATATCCTGTGAGTAATTAATAGGCCTAGCTGAAGCACATCCACTACTGTGTGAATGTGCAGTAATGTATGTTGCGCCCTACGTGTCAGGGACAGAGTACAAACTTGGTTGTGAGTCCTAGAATTCCATCTGGTCTCACTGCTGTTTGTCCTCTAGAAACAGCAAGCTAATTTACCTGTGAACTTCCTGGGATTTTATTATATCCGTGCCCATTTCCCACAAAAAAAAATCTGTAATGTCAGCACGAATGCTAAGCATCTGTTTGAAGTGGTCTCTCAGGATTGACTCTCTGGTCCTCACACTTCAGCTTTCTCCCACAGAGTCATCCCTCAGCTCAGGCTGACAGCTGTCAAACTTAGCTTAACAGCCTTCACATACTATAGAAAGGCAGCCTACTTCCTTTTGCTAGTGATTTTTATATTCTTCAAGTAAAAATAAACTGTTTTGAGATATATTACCTTCTTTTGAATATTCTCCTAGTCTCTGTTATATTCAAAACACTGAATATAAAAATAAAAGGGAAAATGCCACAGTTCATAAAATACACCAAAGAAATTTCATTTCTAGGTTGTATTGAGTTGGAAAAAAGTCATTTTCACAAGAAAATGTTGTGTCTAATAAAGCCTATATGGAAGAACATGCCTTTGGCCTAAGGAACCTGCTTGCATCCAATTCCTGGTAAGATAGATGGGGTGAAAATGAATCAGGTAAAACATGTATTTTGTTTTCATCCTAACCATATGCAAGTATAGATATGCAAATTTGTTGTTGTCTCCTTTTGATCAGCCTTCTTCCACCAAGCCCTCAGTCTGTAGCCTCTGTCTCTCAACATGCTTCAGATCAGATCAGATCAGACTCCTCGTGCTCACCTGAGGTTACCGCAGAAAAAGAGTGAGCAGTTTTAGGGGAGAATTTAATATAATGATCTTCAGAAAAGGATGAATCCCATTTTCTTAGATTCTAAGGGAATCTCTTCTTTGTGGCATAGGATGTCACTTGCAGTTTTATTAAAGTCGAGAATGACATATTTTGTCCCTGACAGACCAGCTTTTGCCTATCACCAGCAAGGGACTTATCCATGAATACCATGAATATACATGACAGCTTAAAGCTTGTTTAACTGAGTTTTCTTTCCCTTAGCTGTTAAATATTCAAGAGATTCATTATGCAGACAGAATAATATAGGATCCATGGGGAACTTTGTAGGAGCTTATATTATCATTATTAATATTAATCACATGAGGCACCGTCATCCTCCTACTCTGCAAACTCAAATGTCAGTAGAGTAAATTGCACCTTTTATTTTTCTTTTTATTTTTTTTCCCATGGCAAAGAGGATAAATTTTAAAAGAAAATAAGAAAGATTTTTTTTTCATCTTTTTCAAACAATGAAGAGCATCTGGAGGCAACTTTCCAAATGTTCCCACTACAGAAAACAATTTAAAATGTGTGAAAATTAAAGTTTTAGAAGTGGAAGCACCTTCTTACCAATTTAAAATAGGCAAAAAATGGAAGAAAAGTAAGCTGAAGACGAGGCTACTTCAGAGTCCTGTAGGAGAAAATGGACCCTGGGCATAACTTTCCCTCTAAACCTAGTGTGACCATGTACAACCTTACAGAAGTGGAGTTACCTAGGCTCTGTAGCCAAGGCAAAAATATAAATACAGTGACACAGTTTTGGCTAGGTCTATGGTTTAGGGAACTGGGAAGTGATGGAATCAGAGTCACCTGTTCTTCAGCTGAGACCTAACTATTATTCTACCTCCCACCACCAACCCTCAACCACCCAAAGGTCTTTGGAAAGTCTCGGGAACACAGGAAAAGTAAGGTTGGCAAAAAAAAAAAAAAAAAAAAAAAAAACCAAGTGGCAACACAGTTTTCATCAAGAGGAGTGTTGAGGGATGATGGATACCCTACAGAAGAAAACAGAAAGTAGTCTCCATCTACAGTCCAACAGTTGCTACAGTAATTGTAGGGAAAAAATGGAGGAAGAATACTGAAAAGTTTGCTGTTTTTAAGTAGGGTTGGAAAGATGGCTAAGTACATTAGAACCCATACTAGTCTTGTAGAGGATCAGAGCTGTCTTCCAGATGATCTGATCCCTCCTCTGGTTTCCACATACAACTACACTCATCATCTGAAACACACACATGCACACAAATTACAAAACAAAACAAAACAAAATAAAACAAAACAAAACAACAAAACTAACTAACTAACTAACTAACTAAATAAATAAATACATACATATATACAAAATCACTCTATTAAAAAAGTGTGTTTCTCAGTCAGGCTGGAAGTTGTTCAACGAGTAACCACTGTGGAATGATGTGAAAGAGAATGACAAGTGATTACCAGGCATCTCTTCTGGCTGACATTACTAGGGGTTGATAGAGTGAAGGGGAATAAAATCAAGAAACTACTTCAATATCCAGGACTATGAAATATTTTTTTTCTTTTGGTTCTATTTACTTTCTCAGAATAGGGTTTCTCTGTGTACTTGCCTATACTAGAACTCACAGTAAATCAGACTGACCTCAAACTTACAGAAATCTCCCTGCTTTTGCCCCCCAGGTGACAGTATTAAAAGCGAACACTATGGCTGTCTGCTGATTGTTACAGTCAAACTTAAATGTAGGAGCTTTATATAATGATGTGACCCTGGATGACTGAAAGTAGAAAAGAATTAAAACAGGGGAACTATTATACAGTTTCCATGAGCTCATGTTTTCTGGTGGTTCAGGCCATGGGTTTCTGACTGATTCTGATATATTAGTACATTATCTGCAGTCAATAGACAGGAATTTTCACATGTGACAGAATTGTCACAATAGAAAACACCCACTACTCTATCCTACTATGTGAAGAGTCATATCCACTTGAATTCTGTAATGCTGCTAAGCACATACAAATCTCATTTTGCTCCTCCTCGAACATAACAGAAGACAGTAACAATGTCCCTTGTATGGAATCCAAGCAGCTTTTCTTAGTGAATACCTCAAAATATGTGTGCTCACAAATAATGTGCATACCTTGATATACAGAGATAAAATGATGGATATACTACTGATCACACACTGGCATACACTAACCGCATAATAGGCAGAAGCCACAAATCCTTGGCATGAACCAGTAAAGAAGTTTTGCTTTGTTGATCTGTCTTCTATGACTCAATCATGTCTCAATAAAAGATTGAATTATTTTGTGAATATTACATCTATCTAATTTCAATCATGGTTTAATTAAAAGACAGTTTATACACAATGCATCTTTAAACTTCTTGGTCTACAATGCACTCACAATATTTTATTTATCAAATAAGACCCCTGTCAATATCTGTATTTTTTCTAAGTATTTTCTCATATTTTCTACTTCAGATTTTAGAATCTGTAGCTTTTATTTTGCTTTTAAAATGCATTATAATTAATGTGTATGTATGTATGTATGTATGTATGTATGTATGTATGTATGTATGAATGTGAGTACATGCATACCATGATATATATGATGGATACACATGTAGAATTCTAGTTTTTATGTATCAGTTTCATGCACACTTTTTACTGTCTTTATGTATATGAGTAATTCCCTTCTATTTAGCTACACATTTTCTTAACACACACACACTTCGAGTACTCATTATTCTATTTTTAATTCTGTAATTTTACAATTTATTTTTGTTTAAAATTATTTGTTATATTTCTATAAACAATGGGCTAGAGATATTTATAAGGCAATAAATTGTTTGTGATTAAAGGCGTGGGTGTCTGAGTTCAATTTTCTGCATTTTCATATAAACCTGGACATGATATTCTAGCAGAATCAGTCAACTCCAGTTTCAGTCAGAAACTATCTCAGAGTATATGTAAGGGGGATTGCAATTGAAGACATCTGACCTTGACACACACCCTCTACACACATATGCACAAACATACAAACACACACACATACACACACACACACACACACACACACACAGATACGCACACATCTGTACTATAGTTTTCTGAAAGTAGTACTGTAATTTCAAAGGATATGAATAGTTAAATTTTACACACATTTTCTCATAAGCACTCAGATTCTCATTGAGCTCCATTTTGGGTATCTGCTCTTATATCTCCCCTTTTTAAATTTTTAAAAGCAGGATATTCAGAATCATTTTGATTTGAGATATTGTAGATAAATTTAATTGCCATTTGACTCATTATAATTCTATAAGCAAGCAAATTATATTAAAGAAGTGAAAACATTTTGTGTAATGTTGTCTAGTAATATTCGTTACATTCTTAGGTTGATCACAACAACAGAGAATAGCTTGAAAAGAGATTGATATGATTAATAGTATTTTATAGTATCTAGTATCTTATAGAACATAAGCCTGTGTTTGCATTTATAGGAATAAAAATTTGTTGATGACCTATGCAAATAGGACAGTATGCAAGTCTCAAAGAAATCATTAAACACGGTCCTTTCTTCAGATGAGTGAATGAGTTCATTATAGTCTCAGGGTCCATTCATAAGACAAAAACATTAGTGAAGTAACTTCTCCCTTTGTGCATAGGAACACAAACTTAACTTGGCTTCAGCTAGACAGACAAACATGACTTCTAAAGATATAATCAGTTTCTCCTTTAATCTCCTTTGGTATCTTTTTGGTGACTTCATTTGCTTATTCAATGTCTACCATGATTTTTAATGACTTGGGATAGATGACCTTAAGAACAGCAGTGACATATGCATAAGCCTTCTCAGTTTTCTTCTGAAGAACTAAAAATAGAGCATGTAATGCTCTAACTAGCTTATTTACTTCTGAAATAAATCCAGGTAGGGTAGACTTTGTAAGAGTCTGTTATTAGACTAATCTTATAACGAAAGCAGAATCTTAAATGATATTTAAGAATTTATGAATTAGCTGTAATAAATGAATCAAAACAGTAAGTTTCACCTGTTGAGCAGAGGAAAATAAACTATTAGTATACAGATGAATATCTTGACCATAAATTTCTTATAGCCTTAGATGAATTGTGAATGTAATAAGCATCCCCCTGTGAAATGTGAGAAGGTTCAACAATTTCTATAATCACAAATTCAGTTTGTATGGGAAATGTCTATAGCTTACTAGCTGGATATTGATTTTCTATCCTTTCATAGCAATCTGTAAGTAAAATTTATAAATTGATTATTAGTTAAGGGTAATAAATTAGAGCAGGGATCAAACAACACATAGGTCACATACTAATTCTCTTCTGAAACACTTGAACCAGGCCCCCATAGTTGACATAATACACAACATCACTGTCCTCTCTGTTCCTACAAGTATAGCCCACTACTTCCCACTTAAAATATTTAACTCTTTCCTAATTCAAAGTAACAAAATTAATATTCCTCTAAAAAAGAATGCTCAGACCTTTCACAGTAATACTGTTGTGCCTGGTACCATCTGTCTTAGTTAAGATTTTATTACTGGGAAGAAAACCTTTACCATAGCATTTCTTATCCACACACACAAAAAAATATTGAATTGACACTGGCTTTCAGTTTCAGACGTTCAGTCCATTATTGTCATGGTAGAAAAAAGGACAGCATGGAGGCAGACATAGTGCTGGAAAAGGAGCTGAGAGATCTCATCTTGATTCATAAATAGCAAAATGACTGGGGCACACTTCCTTCAACAAGGCTATATCTCTTCCACAAAGGTCCTGCCTCCTAAAAATTCTAATCCCTATGGGTGAAGCATTCCATCACATGAATCACTGGAAGCCATTCCTATCAAGCATCCATAACACCTAACAATGGGATGATTAGAGATGTATCAACAGTTAAGAGCTGTTCCTATTGTTGTAGAATACCCAGGTTCACTTCCTTGCACCATCAAGGTAGTTCACAACCATCTGTAACTACAGTTCTATTCTGTCTAGTGTTTTCCTCTGACA
Organism: Rhabdomys dilectus; assembly: GCA_019844195.1. Classification (NCBI taxonomy): domain Eukaryota; kingdom Metazoa; phylum Chordata; class Mammalia; order Rodentia; family Muridae; genus Rhabdomys; species Rhabdomys dilectus. Next base: position 77,255 of record JADRCG010000272.1, on the reverse strand, counting down.
TAAGGTGCACATGTATACATGCAGGCAAATATTTATACGCATGAAGTGAATAAGTAAATAAATAGTTAAAAGAAATACATGCCTAACAAACACCAACACGTTTTCTCTTTATGCATACAAGTTCTATCTGTGTGAGTATTGCTAACTACTTCTACCTTCCTTGTTCTCATCTTGCTCATGCTATTATACAAACAACCTTACAATCTTATTCAAATTACTTATTTCTCTCCAGCCTGCATTGTTCATATTTTTAAATTGAAGTGTTTTTTTTTTATTTGATTGATAGTTCCATACAATTTTTAAATTACTAAAGTATTACAGTATTTGAAGACCATTTCTTGGCTTAGTGACAGACAATCAAAAATTCTAAAGGGATATAATCTTGCATTAAAATGTTCCTGTTTAATTCTGATAATCACTCAGATATGTATGAATAAGAACTAAAAATCTTTCTGATTTTGTAAGTTGGTGAGTTTTATAAAACATTTATTATTAATTATTTTTTAGAGAAATGTGTACATGTTTATATATATATATATATATATATATATATATATATATATATATATGCCAAATATGAGCATCATTGAACCTCAAAGGAAAAAAAAAAACAAAACAGTCAGAAGGCTGTTTAACAATGCTTAGCAAGTGAAGATCAAGTGAGAATTCAGGCCCAAGTTCCACACCATACCCAGGCTGCATTCAGTCTGAGGCCCAGCAGCATCTCCATTGTTGCCATGGCCAGGTGCAGGATTGTGATCCCCGCCAGGCCCCACAGTACCAGCAATTTTAATCTTGTTCTCCCATCTCCCACAACCTAGTTGCATTTTTCTTAGATTCTTTGCAAATTTACCAAAGATTTACTTCAAAGAATCTAAGGAAACTGTCACTAAATGTGATATTACACAATCGTATTAAAACTGCTAAGATAAGTGCCCGTAAGTGTGAGTACTGATGGACTAAAAGATTAATGTTGAAGTAGAAAAGAAAGTCAGAATTCCGAGAATAATATTGTTTCTTCAATAATATATCAACTAAGTTTTTACTAGTAGCATGGTAGTAGATTTGAATATTGAAAAATTATAACATCCTTTCTGCCATGATCCATAAATATAGTAAAAGAACTATGTACAACGTGCCAGAGGAAATGTATAATCTCAAAGTCACTAAATGATCATTCTCTATATACAAATAAACTACGAAAGTCACCTTGTAAAAGCAAACAAGGGCGGACAAAAGAGAAACTATATGGAAATGAAAACATTCTGGATACACAGATACATCAAGGCTAGCTAAACACACTGCTAATTTTGAAAGTGGAAGAGGATACCATGATGATATGATGGTCTATTCAGTTATATTTAAGTATTTTGTCATTAGTTCATATATTTGATGTCTTGAACACCTAAAACCGAGCAACCTCACTCCTGGATGTTTTCAGTATGACTGTGGGTGTACATCGAGCATGGCATGTATGTGCAAGCAAGGAAGGATAACCTCTGCTGGGTCTGACCTTCCATTTTGTTTTAGACAAAGAGTCTTCATATTTACCATTTTGTATAGCAGGTTAGCTGGTCCACAATTTCCTGGTAATTAGGTCTGGGCTCCTCACTTTTTTTTCTGGTAGGAACACAGAAGTTACAAATGTGTAATACCACATAGTATTATGTGGTTTCTGGGATCCAAATCCAGGTCCTGTTGCTCCCAAATCTAAGAATAGTGCTTTGGTTGAGCATCCTACTGCTTAGATTCTTTGGCTTCTCTCAATTTGTCACTTGCATACTGATTATAACTTGTCTGAGGCTGTCTCCACTCCATAGTCTGCAGTCTATTAAACTGAGACCCACACATGGATGGTAGAGTATATCTTGTGGGTGTTAATTATTTTTTCACTATGTCTGTCCAAGAGATAAATTTCTGATCATAGGACTTGAAGGTAAGCCCCTTCACTTGCTAAACCATCTTGCTTGCCCAACCACACCATTCTGCTGAAGATTTATCTATTTGCGTATGTGTTTGAGAATCTGTGTGTTTATATACATGCAGGGCTTGTTTGTGCACAGTTTGGAAGAGGGCATTGGCTACCTTCTGTTATCACTTTATTCAAATCATTTTGGTGAAGCAGATTTCTTCCGGAACAGGAAACTCAGAATTTCACATCTATTCTGGAATACAGTAATACACATTCTGACAGTCTCTCCCATCCAGCCTGAGGTCTTGGGCTATAGTCATCTGTGAGATACCTGATTCATTGAGATCCTCATTACTGTTCCATAAATGCTCTTAGCTGCTGAGCTGTCTCTTTATTTCTCCAAAACTTCTCAATTTCTCCTGTTCCCATGAAGTGCTATAAATATTAAAAGATATTTTGGTGGTTGACAGAATTGAAAAACTCAGCATGAGAGCAAGGTTGTCTATGTGTTTTAACTAAATTTAAATTTTAAACAGTTCATATATATGTACTGTATTTATATAACTTATGACCTTCTCTCATTTCAACAAAGGCTCCCATGTCCTCAAAACTCCCATTGCCAGGCTTTTTATTTAAGAAGAATTCAGTTTAACATATATATATATATATATATATATATATATATATATATATATACATACATATACATACATAATTACACGTTTACTTTTATATATGCAAATTCAATATACTGAGTCTATATGCAAAAACAATTTACTGTGTTTTAATTTCAAGTTGAGGTCCATTTCACTATGTGTTTAAATTTGTTTTATTTTATTTTGGATATCTTGTCTGGTAGGCTTTACAAAATGTTTAACAAGCCTTTTCTAAAGTCCTATTAAGGACTGAAGATTCTTCTACATTGAACTATATGTTGGTGAAGGAAACAGTTCGGTCTCTATTATAATAAAACTTACTTACTAATGTGAGAGACAGTAATAAAATGTGATTCCAATAAACACATAGACATGTGATAGGAAATTCACTTAAGAGAAAAGGGACTACGGCAGCTCCAAAGTGACCGAGTGGTTGATTGTGCATAAGAGGAAAAACATACTGTAATTTTGAGCTTGTCATCATCTAGGACATCAGAATACACATCTCCTAGATCAGTCAATTGCCTGGCTTTGCCATTCTTCTGAAATCTGCATACCCTGGCTTAAAATGATATCAATATTAGATAGCAATCTCTAGTTATCTGCAAGAAACCAGCCCCTGATCTCTACAGGTGGTATAAGGTAGTACAAATTGCAACACAATATTGAAACTTGTCACTTTCGTGGATGGGTAGGTGACTATGAAAATTTCTTGTAATAGCAGATACTTGAGTGTCAAGGCATTCTGTAAGTAACTATCATAAAGAAGCAGTTTGTGAGCTAGATAGTTGATTCAGAAAACTTGCTGTTTCTGATGAAGTACTGAATTTTGTCCCTAGCACCTGTGTCAAGCACTTCATGGCCACCTGTAGTGTCAGCTCCTTGGGATCTGAACCTATTTTTTGTCCTTTTCAGATACAAGGTACACTTTTGCATATACACACACACACACACACACACACACACACACACACACACACTCACACACACATACACACTCAGCTCAGCACATACACATAAATAAAACCCAAGTACTAAAAACAAAATAATCAAGCCTGAGATACTATATAGAAAGAACAGATTAAAGACTTATGGCTTTAAACTTGTGACATCTTAAAACAGAAATTCCATTGAGTCTTGTTTGAACATTTTGGGCATAGAATGAACCATTGAATTATGGCTGACCTACTAGAGACCACATGTATAATGAAAACCGACCCTTCTCCCAGCACAAATTTAGATAAGTTTTATAATGGGGTTGATGTAGAAAGAGTTGAGGGGAGAAAGGAGTGAATATGGTAAACACATGTTTTATGAAATTCTTAAATAATAAATGCAATATTTTAGTTTTCCATTTATTTGTATATTCATTTAACATACAGACTGCTGCTCCTCTCTCCCAGTCTTTATTTATTCTCAGACCCAGATATCAATGCATAGACTTGATCAGTTTCCATATGTTGGTTTTCTGTTGTTTTTGAAGTCTATCATTAATCCATGGTGATCTGAAAGGCATTGTTTAACTTTTATTTTTTCAATCTGCTGAGACTTGGTTTGTGCCTAACTATATGGTGACTTTTGGAGAAGATTTTTGTGAGGTTCTAAGAAGACTGTATATTATTTGTGTTTGTATGGAAGGTTCGATAGATATCTTTTAAGTCCATTTGGTTCATACCAGCAGTTAGTTTCATTACTTCTCTGTTTAGTTTCTGTCTCAATGAACTATGCAATGGTGAGAGTGAGGGGTTGAGGTCTCCCACTATAAATAGGTAAAATATTTTTTTTCCATTTTTCATTGATTATTTTATTTGTTTACATTTCAAATGTTATCACACTCCCCAGTTTCCTCTGTACAAACTCCCTATCCCCTCCTTCTGCCTCTATGAAGGTGCTCTCCCTGCCCACCCACTCCTGCCTCAGTGCCATAGCATTGCCCTACTCTGAGTCATAAAGTCTCCACAAGACCAAGGGGCTTTCCACCCAGTGATGCCCAATAAGGCAATCCTCTGCTACATATCCAACTGGATCCATGGGTGTCCCCATGTGTACTCTTTGGTTGGTGGTTTAGTTCCTGGGAGCTTTGGGAGTTCTGGTTGGTTGATACTGTTGTCCTACCTGTGAGGTTGCAAACCTCTTCAGCTCCTCCAGTTCTTGCCCTATCTTCTCCACTGGGGTCCCCATGCTCAGTTTAATGTTTGGCTGCATGCATCCACATCTATATTGGTCAGGCTCTGGCAGAGACTGCTGTCTCAGGGGACAGCTATACAGGGCTCCTGTCAGTGTTTCTTGGCATCAGCAATAGTGGAGCATGTGTCCTTGTAATATGTCAGAGCATTTTGTGGGTATATGCCCAGGAGTAGTATAACTTGGTCCTCATGTATGCTGTGTATTGCGTTGTATGTAACATCGTATCTTGAGAAGATTTGTTTTTAAAATTACTTTTATTGATTTTTTTTACAGTTCAGACATTGCCCACATCCTGTACCCCCTCACACAGTTCTTTCTTCATTCCATTCCTCCTCCCAATGTCCCCCTACCCCTCCCCTCCCTACTTACTCCCTGGGGCATCAGTTCTCTCAAGTGTTAGGTGCATCTTCTGAGGCCAGATGCTCTGCTATATATGTTTCAGGTGCCTTGGACCAGCTCATGTATTCTGCCTGATTGATGGCTCAGTGTCTGAGAGATCACAGGGGTACATGTGTAAGGTCCATCAGAAAGGGAGAAACTCCCTCCCTCTCAACCTTTGGGAATTCACGACCACCCGAGTAACTCACAAGACACCGAACTCTATGCAACAGCAAGAGGTATATTTCCATCAAGGCGTTGAGGTCGCACTTCTAACCTGTCCTATACAGAGGCAAGTAATGAAGTAGGACCCTGAATCAGAAAAAAGTAGAGTTTTTAAAAGGCAAAACCGCAACCCAGGGGAGATGAGGGGGGGAATGGTGATTAAGTATCTATAGATAGCACCTGTCCAGTGTTCAGCTTCCGTGACAGGATCAAGAAACAGTCATGGGGAAATATCTTATACAAGCCTTTCTTCTTTTAAGAATCAAATCCTATTCAATTTATTTTGTGGTCAGTCCAGTTCCTGGAACCCATAGTGCAAGAACACAATGACCTGAACTCCGAGCTCTGGACTCCTGGCTCTGAATCTTATCTAATTTCTTTGGCGGATAGCTAATTTCCTGAGACCCAGAGCACAGAACAAGCTGATCTGTACTCTTGGCTCCATCTGTGGAAGGTTTAAAAATTTTTAACTTTCTCACATGTTAGTTGAAACTGCTTCTTCCACCCTTTCCCTAATTGAACCTGAGGGGTCCCTGACTTCAATAAAATGGTTGGGTGTAAGTATCTGCATCTGTTTCAGTCAGCTGATTGTTGAGCCTCTTTGAGGAAAACCATGCTAGGTTCCTCTCTGTAAAAAACACCACAGCATCAATAATAGTATCAGGCCTTAGGGCTTCCCCTTGAGATGGATCCCAAGTGAGTCCAGTCACTCGGCAACCTTTCCCTCAGTTTCTTCTCAGAATTTGTTCCTGAAGTTCTTTAGACAGGAACAAGTCTAGGTCAGAAGTTTTTTTTGTTTGTTTTTTTTGTTTTTTTTTGTTTTTTTTTTTTTTTAGATTTTTGTCAATTTATTTTTTATTGGATATTATGTTTACATTTCAGATTTTATCCCCTTACCCCATTCCATCTACCACCCAGGAATCCCCTTTCCCCTCCCCACTCCTGCCTCCACAAGGGTGTGCCTCCACCTATCCCCCACTCTCCTCTCCCCTCCCCACCCTTGAATTCCTCCCTGCTTGGTGTTCAGCCTTCATGGGATCAAGAATCTCCTCTCCCACCCATGCCCGACAAGGTCATCGATCCCGAAGTATATATCTGAAGACATGGGTGCCTCCCTTTGTGCTCCCAGGCTGGTGGCTTAGACCCTGGGGAACTCTGTTTACTTGGCACTGTTGCTCTCCTCTTGGGGCCACCAACCCTTTCAGCTCTTTCAGTCCTCTAGCTTCTCCATTGGGAACCCTTGATCAGATCAATGGGAACTAGAAAATATCATTCTGAGTGAGGTAACCCAATCACAAAAGAACACACATGATATTTACTCACTGATAAGCGGATGATAGCCCAAAAGCTTGAAATAGCCAAGATTCAACTAACAGACCACATGAAGCTCATGAAGAAGGAAAACCAAGTGTGGATGCCTCGGTCCTACTCAGAAGGAGTGACAGACTGCTCAAAGAAGCAAATATGGCAACAAAGTGTGGGACATAAAGTCAAGGAGGGTCCGTCTGGAGACCACTCTACCTTGGTACCCGTCCCATGTGCAGTCACCAAAGATAGACACAGATATGGATGTCAGGAAGTGCATGCGGACAGGAGCCTGATGTAGCTATCTCCTCAGAGGTCTGCCAGAGCCAGACATATCCAGAAGTGGATGCTCGCAGAAGTTTTGACTATGAGATGGCAACCTAATCCCTCTACCTGAATGTCGGGAGCCAAAGGCAGCTATCATCATTGCAGCCATCTTGAGCCATATACCCTGGCAAGAGACTTGTTTACAACAGCCTACAAAAGCTGAGCGCACTTTGATAACATCTTGTTTTAGATATCCAGATTTTCCCTTGGGTGTGTGAGACTTAAAGGTGTGTGACTTAAGGACATGACTTAGAGATCAGATTTAGAGAGAAGACCTAAGGGCATGACTTAAAGGCATGAATTAAAGGCGTGGCTTAAGAAGTGAGACATATGAAAGGCAAGAGGCTGACAGAAGAAATTATTATTAGGTATTAGGCACTTGGCATTTGGAAGAAGAACTTGGAACTGGGAAAGAGACTAGCAACCTGAAACTAGGGAGTAGGCACTTGAGATTCGAGACAGGCAACTAGGAATTAGACACTTGTACTTGGATGAGACTCGAGACTAGAACTTGGAACTGGAAACTTGGAATTTTGAGGCACTAGGGACTAGGAACTAGGAACTCAAGACTAGGGACTTGGAGAGAAGAGAGACTGAAGAATAAACGGGTTTGAATCACACTCTGTCTGGTCTCCATTCTTGGCGTCCATCCTCACTCTCTCTCTTGCTGAACCCTGACTCGTGTATCAGAGCAGTTTGGGGCAGTACAGCTCTAACAACTAAGCCCCCAAGGCTTTTGGCAGTGCGGGTTCCAACATCAGTAAAGCAGTCCCTGACAGACAGACTAGAACACAAAAGTCTCCTCAGGTTTGGTTAAGGACTGAGGTTGAAACACAGGGAGTTAATCCTGTGTTGCAAGCCCACCACCCCTCTGGGGGTGGCAATAAATAGTGATCAAAACCAGATTATGTGATGGTCTCGGTATTATTGCAAAGGTGTTTGTATTCTGGGGGTACTTTACCTATATAAGTGCCAGTCCCAGATACAGCAGTTAGGGTTAGCTTGTTGGATCACTGCCAGCTGCAAGACCCATGGTCTGTGCTTTTATTAAAGGGCCTGGCTATATCTAAACCTTTATAATAAGGAAGATTGGAAGCATGGTATAGCATAGTCAACAGGACTTAGTAGCCTCAGAGTTAGTTGCATTTAGAACTTTGAAGGCTCCCTGGATCAAATTGAACATTCATTGATCTGTCCCTGGGGGCACATTGGAGAATTTGTTGCCACATTTGAATTCTGCATCCTGTGCTAGCTGGGAGTCATCATGGAGTGACAGATTGTAGGAATAAGCTCTTGATATATCTCAGGAGTCTAGACCTGCTGCCAGCTGGCAAAAGTCTGGGGTTAGTAGAGGCCACCAGCTCGGGGGCGGGGGGGGGGAGCTTCTTTTGAGATGCTCAATACTACATCACCAGCCTGTGATATGACTTTCCAGGTTAACCTTTGGGGAGCATGAGGGTATGAGTGTCACTAAGCTGGGGAAGGGTCAGTAGAAGAAACCATGCAATGAAATTGAAGCTTGAGGGGCTTGTCCATCTTTTCTGCTTTCTATTCAGGGTCCAGCTGAGGTACAGGTTTAACATGGGACACATGGATCCACGTGGAGATGCCATCAACTTTGATCACTGTTGGGGTAGTCAGGAGCACCAGGTAGGGTCCCTTCCAGTGAGGTTTAAAATTGAACACTTGATGTTGTCTCACATACATGGAGTTCCTGCCCTGAAACTTTGCAGTCAGATGAGTCAGCTTGTGAACTTGGAGAAGGGTCTTTGCCTGTTGTTCAGACAAAATGATCGTCCCACCTCTAGTTGTCCAGATATCATAGGCGGCATTGTAATCTTTATTTAGTTTAGCCATCTTCTGCAGGTCTTGCCCTGAATAAACAGTTTGTCTTACAAAAGGAAGCTGAACTGGTACCTCATCCTGGGGAAGCAGACAACATGTTCAAACACTGTGCTGCCCTTTTTGCCTCTGCAACTGCCTGCTAATTTCTTTTTGCTATAGTGGAGTCCCTCTTCTGGTGGCAGGGACAATGTATAATTGCAACCTTCTCCTGTCAGTGTACAGCCTCTTGCAGGCTCAGAATTTTTTCTTTGTTCTTAATGTCCTGTCTTGCTGAAGTCAGTAGCCCGCTTTGCCTGTAGATGGCACCATAGACTTGGGCAGTGGCAAAGGCATACAGACTGTCGGTTTAAATGCTCACTCTTTTTCCCTTCATTATCCACAAAGCCTGGGTGAGGGCGATTAGTTCAGCCCTCTGAGCAGAGAATCCTTCTGGGAGGCTGTTAGCCTAAATGGTCTGTTTCTGGTCCACTACCACAGCCCCTGCCACTCTTTTACCTTTAATTATGTAGCTGCTTCTATCTGTGAACCATGTTAGTCGGGCGTCTGGCAGGGGTTGGTCTCACAAGTCTCATAGGACCCCCTTTTCTTCAGCTAGGATTTCTTGACAACCATGAGTGACAGGGGAGTGAGGATTGGTGTCTGGTATCAGGGTGGTGGGATTGAGTATAGCCCGGGGGACAACTGGATACAGTCTCCATTCAGCAGTAGGCTCTGGAAAGCCAGCATTCTGGTGGTTGTCTTAAGGTCTCTTTTTAACAAGGGTGTGGGGCATTCTGGGATGATGAGAAATGAGTGGGTTACACGGCCCACTCTCAGATCTACTGTTCTTCAGGTAGTCCATGGATATTGTTGGTGTCCAGTAGCCTCAATCACCCAGGATTTTTTTGTGAGATAGAAGTCCAATGGGTTTAAGTAGGACTGAGTGTTGAGCCCCTGTATCTACCAGGGATTCAACCAGCTTCCCCTCCACCTTGAGAGTTACTCTAGGCTGGGGAGGGGTTCTGAGCCCATCTCCCCTAATCATCACCTTCAGCCAGAGCTAACACTTTCTTGGGTGGTTCTCTTTTCTTGGGGCATTCTTGTGCCCAATGTCCTTTTTCTTGGCAGTATGTACATTGGTCCTTCTCAAGAGGTGCACGGTTGACCAGGTTTTCTGCCTTTCTAGGCCTATCTCTAGTCTGATTTCCATCTCTATCCCTCACTACAGCAGCCAAAATTTTAGTTAGGTTCTTTTCTTGCCTCCTTTCTCTCTTATATTTTCTCTCTTCTCTTTCATTTTCTTCCTTTGCTCTTTTTCTTCTTCAGTTTCTCTCTTATGATACACCTTCTTTGCCTCTTTTACTAAATCTTGCAAGGTATAATCTCGTAATCTTTCACTTTTCTGCAGCTTCCTCTTAATATCAGTTGCTGATTGACCTATAAAAGCCATGGCCACTAAGGCACTCTGGCTGTCGGAGGAGGGATAGAAGGGAGTTTATCTCCTGAAGGCTTCTATGAGGAGCTCAAGGAACACAGAGGGAGGCTCAGTTGTGGCCTGGACAATCTCTCTTACCTTGGCCAAATTAGTGGGAGTCTGTCTGCTCCACAGAGACCAGCTACGAGAGCCTGACGATAGACTGTCAGTCGTTCCGGACCTTCTGCCGTGTTTAGGTCCCAGCTCGGTTTGGTGAGAGGGAACCTGGTATCTATGATACTGGGAAGTTGAGAGGGGTGGCCGTCCACCCCTGGTACATTTCTCCGGGCCTCGAGCAGAATCTTTTTTCTCTCCTCAGTAGTGAAGCAAGTCTGGAGAAACTGCTGACAATCATCTCAAGTAGGCCGATGAGACAACATCAAGGGCTCTATGAGGCCAGTGAGCCTCTGAGGGTCCTCAGAGAAGGGAGGATGGTTAGTCTTCTAATTATAAAGATTGGCTGAGGAGAATGGTCAGTACAGAAGCAGCTGAAGTACCTGGCCATTCTGACTATCTGCTGCTGGTGGGGGCCCATAAGTGTGCACTGGGAGTGCCACTGTGGTGTCAGGTGTAACTCCCCCTGAGACTGCTGGTCCCCTGAGCTGGCCCCAAAGGAACCTCAGCTGCAGGCAGGGATATGGGGCCCTCCTAAGCTGAGGGACCTGCCTGAATTGTTGGGGCCAAAGCAGGGGGGTCAGTGGAAGGGGGTGAGAGGAGGAGGAGATCTCCCTGAGTATCGGGATAAATCTTCTTGGTGGAGTCAGTCGGGAGGGCTCCTCTGAAGGGCTTGAACTCTGAACAGTCAAGACTCCAGAGCTTGGTTGTTTCTGTTGTCAGTGGACTCATGCCCAAACCCAGAGGGGAGGTTCTGAGTTAGGTCTTGCCAGACTGTGGTGTAGGGCTGCTGGTCTGGGTATTCTCTTGGTCCACTCTGCAAAACAATATCTTTAACAGAAAGAATAATGGATGGATTGAAAGTTCCCTCAGGTGGCCACTCCATGTCAAAGGTGGGCCACTCTGAGGTACAGAAAGTCTGCCAAGTCTGCCAAGGTCCCTTCCAGACTTCAAGCAACAGGTTGCGGGCCCTACGCTTCACTTCAATCTAGTGGTTAAGAGTCAAACTAAGAAGGGTGGTCACAATTTATGCCATCATCAATCGGAAGGTCAAAAAAAGTAAAACAGTAACATCAAAAAAGACACAAATGGATGAATGGCCGTGCCTTCTTCTCCACAAAAACAAAAGTGAATCAGATGGTGGCTATGACTGAGAGAGGCGGCACCCCGAATCAGTAAGACCCCATCTGACTGAACAGGGTCTGTGTCATAGGAGACCACCAAGCTTCCTTGGTCCTCAGATCCTCCTGTGGCATCCCCAGGGAGGCAGCCTGTGGCCTTCCTGGTACGTCTTCTGACCACAGCCCCATCACTCTCACCAGTGATTGGGCAGCTACTAATCAAACCAAAAGTGCTTCAGACACTGAAGAAGACAGATAGACAGAATGGAAACTTTAAGTGCCTTTTTTACCTCCAAGGTCCAGTTCATGGGCAGAGAGCAAACACCAAATCCTGGACGAGCCCTCACTGTAAGACCCCTGATAAAGGAGACCATGGCTCAAGTCCTGGGGACCTGTGCTAGCCATAACGACCACTGTAGTCGGCCCTTGATGCAATACGGCAAGAGGTTTTTACTCAGAAACCAGTTCGCTGGGACTCATCTCATACCCCTCGCAAGAGGAAAGAAGAGAAGAGCTCTGATCATAAAATCACACAAGCATATAAAGGCACAAACCACAGGCTGGGAGGGAGACTGGGGAATAGGGACTTCGTAGACAGAGGCACTCTTGATTGTGTCTCTTATTTGCATACACAGCTACAGCTCTTAGAGATGTCCTTGCTTTGGGGTCCTTCTCTTGGAGTACACAAGTTGATTTAAAATTTTCCACTCTTACAAGATAATCACGTGTTTTTTCTTTGAGTTTGTTTATATAGTGGATTTCGTCAACAGATTTTTATATACTGAGCCAATGTTCCATCCTGGGAATGAAGCATACTTGATCATGGTGAATGATGGTTTTAATGTGTTCTTGTTCCCATTTGGGAGAATTTTGTTGAGTATTTTTGCGCCAATATTCAAAAGCAGGTTGGTTCTGAAGTTCATTTTCTTTGTTGGATATTTTTTGTGGTTTAGCCGAGTAACTCTGGCTTCATAGCATGAATTAGCACATGTTCATCTATTTTCTTCTATAATTTTTTAAAAACTATTTATTTGAGGTGGGAGAGGGTCACAGAGCAACTTGTAGGAGTTGGTTCTTCTTCCCGTGTGTGGATCCTGGGGCTGGAACTTAGGTAATCAGGCTTGGAGTCAAATATCTTTATCTGCTGAGCCAGCGCCTGCAAGGAGCATTCTCTGAATGAGCCAGGCATGGTGGGGGTGGTAGACTGGAAAGCACAGTAGTCAAGAGAACTGGGCCTGGTGGGCGATGGAGGCTTTCCCTGCCTTTTTCCAGGCCTGCCTTTTTCCCTCCGAACTCTTGACTCTGCAGCTCTTGGGGTGAAGCACTGTTCCTGACACTCCAGACAGTTACCATCTGCTTCCTGGTCATGCACTACAGAGGAGGGAGTGTGAAAGGTGCCGGGGGGGATTGGCTGGAGAGCAGGTATTGTGTCTTGGGAACCTTATTGGGGGCTCAGGAGGCTCAAGAGGGCTTCTTGTCTTCCTGGCCCCCAGGAGTTGCTTTCCTTGCCTGCTACGCCATGGTCCTCCTGGCGCTGCTCTCCCCACTCACGCCTCTGGCTGTAGTCACCCTGCTCCAGGCCTCCAATGTTCCTGCAGTGGTGGTGGGGAAGGTGAGTGCTCAGAAGCAAAGAGATGTGTGTGCAGTAGTGTAGAGGGGGACACCTCCAAGTGTGGAGGCTAGTGAGGAATAGTGACAGGCCAAGAAGGCTCAGATGAGAGAACCAAAAAGTATCAGTTTCTCCCCTAGTTGCTCCAGGCAGCCACTAACTACCAAAAAAGGCACATGGGTCAGCTTTCAGCTATTACAGTCTTTATGCTCTTTTGGGGCTCACTGGCCCGAATCTTCACTTCTGTTCAGGTGAGTGCCCTTTCTGCCCTCTAGAGGGCACCAGAGCCTCATTCTCAGCTGGGTACACTGGCTGGGTACACAGGTAAGCTGCCTGCCTAGAACCTTTCTAGATCTGTGCTGTCTCTCCTAACAGGAAACTGGAGACCCCCTCATGGCTGGAGTCTTTGTGGTCTCTTCTCTCTGCAATGTCCTCATTGCTGCCCAGGTCCTCTTCTACTGGAATGCAAAAGCTCCTCACAAACAGAAAAAGGAGCAATAGAGCTGAGCTAGCTTCTCGAATCATTCCATTTCCACTCATCTACTGGTGCAATTTAACCATCCTCCATTCCTCTAACTGCAGCCTCCTGAGCCAGGGCTGTGGGAATAGCAAAGCTTGTAGGAGTCCTGCATTCACTCACTCCACAGTGGGCTGGGATCCCTCCTCTTAAGCAGCTCTCTTCCTACTGGAGGTGATTTTGCCCTGTCCACTTATTTGGACTAAGGACAAAGCACGGACATATGTGGTTGGAAGTTGGTGGCTGCTTCCCTCTGCTGCTCTAGTGGGATGATTTATTGGACCCCAGTTCTATAGGTGGGGGAGGGGGAGAGTGACTCAGATAAGGGCCTCAGTGTTGGATGGGGAGGTTCCTGCTGTGGCAGGTCCTGGCAGAAGGTTGTGTAGAGAAGGCACTGGTTGTTGCGGTGGGGAGAAAATGCTGAGACAAGACAATAAAAGACTCAGAAACATTGTGTTTAGTGCGGTCTTGTGTGTTCTAGTTAGCTTGGAAGATGTGTAGGGCTCTGGCTGGTCTGAGGGGTCGTTCCTGGATGTCTGCCAGTTAAAGGTGGGTTACTGGCATGGGGGCGCCAGCAAGGGAATTATATGAGGTGGCAGGGTCTGGGGGTGGGTAGTGGGGGAAAGAAGGTATTAGCTCCCCCTGGAGCCTAGGATCAGTCTGAGGGAAGGTGATCAGTGAGGGGGCCTCCGGTCTGCAATGGGAGGAGGTGTAACTGCCAGGCAGGTAGGCTGTCGAATAGTTGGGGGGCTGGTACCCAAACCCTCTGCTCACTTGGGTTGTTGTTTACCCTGACCCCCAGTGTGTGCCGCCACATGCCAGGCCACCTCCTCCTTGGCTGAAAGGGACAGACCCGGTGCCTGAAGTTTTGCTCTTACGCCGGGGTCGTACTTGTAGTCGGGATAGTCGCGGAGGTGGCGGGCACGAAGACGCTTAGCTTCCTCCACAAAGGGTCGCTTCTCTTCATCGCCCAGCAGCTTCCACTGAGCGCCCAAGCGCTTGGAGATCTCAGAGCTGTGCATCTTGGGGTTCTGCTGCGCCATCTGGCGGCGCTGAACAAAGCTCCACACCATGAAGGCGTTCATGGCCCGCTTCACCTTCTCCAGTGGAAGCCCCCCCAGACACTCCAGGGACCCCGCCCACCTCCTGCTCCTGAGGTCCTAAGGGCAAAGAGGCTGTGGAAGACGAGAATCCAGGCTCCAAGTCTCTGCTTGAGAGGAGCCGGGCAGCGCCATGGGTTGGAGGTAGAGCCTCTTTGAAATGGCTTGGATGACTTTCTCCCAGAGTGAAGACTGGATTCTGAATATTTGGGTACTTAAGTATCTTCCAGAGCGCTTAAATCCAAACTTTGCTCCCAGCAATGGATTGTCACCTCTGGGAAGCTGAATGCAGAATCCTCCTTGTCTGGCACCCCTTACTGGAGAGATAGTATTCTTTCAAGTCTACCAGTCGCTCTTTCTACCCTCTGCTTCAGTGGGACAAGGGTCTTTCTTGGAGACTGCAACTCTGGCTCTGTACAGATCTTGCTCTCCACAAAGTCCCGACAGCTGCCAGGAGCGTACCCAGGTGCGACTCTTCTTCTATAATTTTATTGCAGATGTTTTACGGTAGTTTGAGCTAGAAATCTTAATTCTTTTTTTATTCCTATTATTCTTATGTTTGGTCTTTTCATTGTGTCCTGGATTTCCGAAATGGTTTTGGATAGAGTATTTTATGCTTCACATTTTTTTTTTTTTTTGAGAATTGTTTCAAAATATTCTAAGGTATCTTTTATGCTCAAGATTCTGTCTTCTATCTCTTGTATTCTGTTGTTGATGCTTACCTCTATAGCTCCTGACCTCCTTCCTAGGTTTTCCATTTCCACAGTTGTCTTCATTTGTGATTTCTCTATTGTTTCTACCTTCATTTTTTAGGTCTTGGACCACTTTTATCCATTTTTTCACCAGTTTGATTTTGTTTTTCTGTATTTCTTTAAGGAATTTATTTGTTTCTTCTTTGTGGGCTTCTATCTGTTTACCTGTGTTTTCCTGTATTTCTTTTAGGGTTATTTATATCCTCCTTAAAGTATTTTATTATCTTCTTGATATAGAATTTTAGGTCAGCATTGTGATTTTCAGGTGTGTTCTTGTAACCAGGTCTTGCTGTGGTGGGAGAACTGGGTTCTCATTGTGCCAAAGCATATTGGCCTCTATTGATTATGGTCTTGCATTTGCCTCTTGCCGTCTGATAATCTCTGGTGTTAACTAGCCTGTGTGTCTCTGTGTGGAGCCTGCCTTCTGTGTCCCCGTGTTGCTTTAGTTCTCCTGGACACCTATGTCCTTTGCTGCAGGAGATTTCCTCAGAGTCCTTCAGAGTGTGGGACATACAAAGGGGAAGACATGTTGATGATCTGCCCCTCCAGAATGTGGAGGCTTAATGGGAGGTGAAATTTGATCAGAGATGAGGGCTCCTGCATCCACTGGGATCCTTGGGGTTCCCCAGTGCTGAGGTTATTTCAGGTCTTTGCCTCTTGCTCTGGGAGAAGCAGATTTTCTGGGAGATCTTCTGAAATTGGGGACTGTTGGCCTTGCTGCAACAGATCTCCTGGGGGTCTTCAGACTGAGGGGTCATCAGAGGGTTGGACAGGATGATCTGTCCCAAAGGAAGATGCAGGCCAGAAGGTCTGAGAAGACAGTTCAATATTTACCATTTGATTACAAATTTCTGATGATGTCTACTAGACTCAGCTTTTAATGATGTCCTTTACTTATAATATTCCTTTGTTTTTGTCTGTATTACCTGTCTATAACTGAATGGAAGTACTAGAATCATCTACCCTAAATAATCTCTTTCATTTCCATTGTCCACAAGAACTAATATTTTTTTATCTTGATAAATTTTCCTGTTGAGACTTTCCTCTGAGCTATTTGTTTGACTTACTGAGTTTTAAATTTTGAATTTTCTTCATGTGAGTTTTCTCAAGAAATTCTTTTTGTTTATTTTCATTTGCAAATCTTTAATTGATTTAGCTAATCTATTAATTTGTTTGCTTGAGGTTTCCTGCTCTTTATACAGTGATTTGTTCATACCTTCTTTTCATTTCTAGAATGCACTTTTAAGTCATGTTTTTAAATCAATGTGATGTGCATTAGCTAAAATATACTATGCATAGAATAATACAATGGAGGTAACATTTTCTGATGGGAATATATTTTCTTGGTTACTCATGTCATCTATATTTTTGCAATTTTACCTAGGCATTTTAAATAAGGTGTTAGAGTGTCTTTGTTTGGTATCCATTCTCATTATTTATGAGTGGGTGTTTGGATGATTGGAATTATCCAATCTGGAGTTCCAGGGTAGACTCTATGTGTTATATGTGCTGGGTGTAGTGGTGGATAAAATAAGAAGAAAATATATGTCTAAAAAATAGCACACATATTTTTTCTTTTATCCTTTAACTCTTTATTTAAGACCTCTGAGCACTGTAGCCTGGGTTGATAGGACCTTTTTCTTTTTCTCTCAGAAAGATAATCTATTTTTGTTTCTTTCATGAAACTCATTTTCTTTTCCATCTCCCGAAACTTAACAGAAGTTTTACAGAGAAAGTGTGTTAATGGGCAGTAAAGTGAAGGATCAGGGGAAAGAGTAGATCACAGCAAATATGACACCTAGAACATAGATATTCCAATCATCTTGACCAAATTTTTATGTGAAATTTTGTATATGAATAAATAGAAGAGATTGAATAGATTATAAAAAAATCTCAATACGAGGAGTTTTGTAAACATTCACTTAAAGGAACAGGTGAGAGAGTGAGAGAACCAGGGAGAGGGACAAAGAAATAGACCAGTAAATGGAAACACACACACACACACACACACACACACACACACACACACACACACATATGTAGAGAGAGAAAGAGAAAGAGAGAGAGAGAAGTAACCAAAATTGTTTTCATTCTTATCAGTATTAATATTATGTTTTGATATATTTAAGTAAATTGGCTTTTATTAATTTTTTCCCTGCTTAGCCATTCCCATGATTAGTTCTAGAAGTGATAAATAATATACAGTACCTCATTCAATTTCAGCATTTGCAGTAGATCATTTACGTTTCATTAAGCCAGTGGAATTTTAGCTTCCCAAGATATACACTACTGAAATTTTAATTAACAATTAAAATTTTGAATACTAAAAAGAAGATTTTTTTTAATGATTAAAAAGTCTTGAACATTCATATGATTTAGCTACTTGGACAAACCAAGCCTTTGCTTACCCAAGTGATATAGTTAAATATTCTTCTCAAATGATCTGGCTAAGATATTTTTGAAGAGTGATGCACATATATATTCAAATAAAATGTTGCATGATTGGGCATAATGGAAGAAATTAATGAAATGAAATTTATGATGAGTATCAGTAGGAATACTATTTTAATGAGAACTGAGGAATGGTGTGATGATTCATAGAAGATAGTTAGAAGATCTCATATTTTATGTTCATTTGCAGCTTTTTAGAGAGAATCATGGACAGCTAAATCTTTTTGATGGCCCAGAAAGCACTACTTGCCTATTTCTTAATTGAGTGAAAATGAGCTGCTTTCCAAATCCTGTTGGACAGCTCACAGCTAGATGTCAATGCATTTTCTCATTAACAATTTAAAGAAAAAGAACAGCACATTAGATTTGTTTCATTGCATTTTTTACTTTTAAATTTTAATGAACATTTTTTAAAATTATTTGTGTGTTTGTGATGTGTGTGGTGTGTGTATATGTACAGACTCAGGGTCAACATCGTGTAACCAGCTTCCTCAGTCACTCCTGGCTTTTGTTTTACATATTGAAGAAGACACTGTAAAAAAATGTTGAACACATTGATCCAGCTACACCAGTCAACACCAATAACTTGCCTTTCTTGTTTCTTGGAGCTGAAATTACATGAATGTACTGCAAAGTATTTCTTTTATGTGATTGATGGGAATCAAAAGTAGAGTCTCATGATCAGGCATCAAGAAATTTAGTGATTGATCTATCTCCCAGACCCATTATGATTTGTTATATTATTTTTGCTATTTTTAAGTCATATTTATTAATCACTGTGAGATTTGTAAGTAGGAGTGAGGAGAGTGGGCAGTATTAACATGTCACCACACACATATGGATGTAAGAGGGCAAATTTCAAGAACGATCCGTGAGTTTAGAATATTAGGGAGACTAAGGAAAATGCCCAGTTAACCATCAATTTACAAAGAAGAATGGCAATTTGTTTTTTAGTAGAAATAGAGATAGAATATTAAGAACAACATTTTAAGGAAAAATGAAATAAGTCTATTCCTGAAAAATTCTGTACTAGGTAAAAGGAAAAGC
Organism: Rhabdomys dilectus; assembly: GCA_019844195.1. Classification (NCBI taxonomy): domain Eukaryota; kingdom Metazoa; phylum Chordata; class Mammalia; order Rodentia; family Muridae; genus Rhabdomys; species Rhabdomys dilectus. The sequence goes on along the minus strand of JADRCG010000272.1, from coordinate 58,256 downwards.
CTGAGGCAATGAAAGGAACCATAAGCAATGACAAGCTCATGACCAAAGGCTTTGACTAGTGATTCCTCATATAAAAGCAGCCTTATTTTTGATAACCAGAAGCTGGAAACAACCCAGATGTAAATGACAGAAGCGTGAATACAAAAAAATGTGACTCAAATTACACAATGGAATACTACTCATCTATTAAGAATGAGGACCTCTTGAGCTTTGCAGACAAATGGATGGAACTAGAAAATATCATCCTGAGTGAGGTAACTTAGATTCAAAAGGACAAGCATGGTATTTACTCACAAGTAAGTGAATATTAGCCAAAAAAAAAAATTACAGAACAGGCAAGATACGATCCACAGAACTCAAAAAAGTCAACAAGCTGAAGAGACCAAGTGAGAATGCCTCAGTCCCACATAGGAGGGAGAATAAAGCAATAACAAATGGGGAGGGAGGGAGGGAGGGAGGGACCTGGGAAGGAAAGTGGAGAGGAGTGCAGGGCAGAGGTGGCTTTGTCTGGCATTGGGTAAAAGGACTGAGGGAAAAAGAACTGACACCTCGAGGCCCAACAGAAAAAATAGAAACAGGTAATCCCATGAGTTAGGAGGTTAATTTGGTTCCTAGCTTTCATATTAAATGGTGCATAATCTTTGGTCATCTCAGCTCCAAAAAGTCAAATCATCTTCTGGCCTATACTCCCACTCCATATAAAATAAAATGATCTGTAAGGGACCTCTACTGATATAAAACTCACAGTATAAAATAAAGGATAGATCTTTATTAATGATGGATATTGGTGTAAAATCTTTCTCCAAATTCTAGAGAATAAAATCTCTCTATTATTAAGAGAGTTATGCATTATCTTTAAATAGAATTTATTCCAGGCATAACTGCATATAAAAATCTATCACCTGGAGACATCTTGTTAGCAATACAACAGCAATACATGATTATCTCAACTGCCATTGTTGAAGCATTTGACAAAACCCAAAAGTCTTTCAGAATACATTTAAAGACATAGCAGTAGGACAAAGCCAGTATAAGCAAAGTAAAATCTTCACACAAGAACCCTGCAACTAATAGACATAGTGAAGAAAAATGCTTACCCCAGTCACCGAGAATAACTCACATACACAAGAGAAAGTATATTGGAAGCATTTTAAATTTTGACTCAAAAATTATTACAGTCTTAGTTAGGGTTTTAGCTGCAGTGAAGAGTCACCATGATCAAGGTAATTCTTATAAAGAGATATACTTAATTATGGCCAACTTACAGATTAAGTGGTTTAGGCTGCTAGTGTCTTTGCAGTAAGCCTTTTATATACCAAAGATCACTTCCAAAGACATACTTTCTCGATTAAGTTCATACCCCCCAATAGTGCTACTTCCTAAATAATCAAATGTGAGCTTAGGAGGGTCATTTTAGTCAAACCATCAAAGTTACCAAGCTATATTAATGAAACCAGGCAGTATCATAAAGCTAAATCTAGAAGGCCAGAAGAAAGATGAGGGGCCAGAAATAAAGCCCATGTGAACTAGTCATTATGAGAAATGTGAGAAGGCCATTCGTAAAGGATGGAGTTTTATTTATTTTTGTTACTTTTTATTGGAAAAAATTTATTAAATATGTTCTGAATTTATTATTTTCTGTGCCAACTTATCTCACATCTTTTCCATATCCCTTTCCAGTTGAATATAAATCCTTTATGTTTCTCATTTAAAAATTAGACATCTGAGTAATAATGATTAAATAAAATAAAACAAAAACACACAAAATTATGACTAAGACAAAACAAAAAACTGAAGGAAAAGAGTCAAGAAAAATCTCAAGAGACACATGTAGATGCAGACTTGTTCACACACACACACACACACACACACACACACACACACACACACACAAACACACAGGCACGCAAAGGAATCCCATAAAATCACAGAAGTAGAAGCCTTATTATATGTGAAAAAGAGGAGAAAAAATGAGGAAAGAAGAAATAAAGGAAGAAAGAAAGGTAAAAAGAAAGAGAGAAGTAAGGAGAGAGGGAGTAAAGAAGGGAAGAAAGGCCATTACACAACATTATTAGAGAAAGGCCCTCTGAAGTTAGCACTGAGTTTGTTTTTTATTGACCATCTACCACTAGACATAGGGGCTCTCCCTAAGAGTGCTTTGCATTCCTCAAGAGATTCCCTTGGAGAAAACTAATTTTTTTCATTTCGGAGTGGTTAGAAATGATAGGATTTATTTTCAATAAACAGGACTGAGGAAAGTGAAAAAAAATCAATGTACACATGAATGAAGTAAGTTTCTAGTATACCCTGTGTTTCAAATTTAACTCAATATCAATCAGGGACCTAAAGAGACTCCAAGGACGACAACACTATAGGTCTTTATAACATTGAATTGGACTGAGAATATACAATGAAATACAACAAGAAGAAAATGCATAACTTACACTACACAAAAATAAATAACTTTGAATTTTTAAAGTAATAATAATAGTAATAATAATAATAAAATTAATCAGCACAGGAAAGCAGCAGTGTGCAGACAGAGCAGAGTGCCTGCAGGATACTGTCTTACTCTCTTTAGGCACCTGATTGATGTTGAGTTAGCTTTTAAACACAGGATATTCTAAGATCTTACTTCTTGTGTACATTGATTTTTCACTACCTCAGTTTTTGTTGTTGTTTCGTTTGGGGTGTTTTTTTGGTTGGTTTTTTTTTTCCCTTTTTTTTTAAAGATTGAACTAACAGAAGGTTATTCCAAGTAGGGTGATAAAAGACATTGTTTTGGTTATTTAGCATTCACTGGTGGTCATATACTTCTGATATTTTCAAGTATTTTTATTGAATCTGATTTATTTGGATACCCAAAATATGTGAGGACAATTGCTGTATTTCCATAAGAAAACAAAAGCTACATTTTTTCCAATCAAAGGCAAAGTTAAAAATAATTCATATAAATGACTAATAGGTCTGTTAGAAGATGGTCATAATCACTAACTATTTCATAAAAGAAGAGAAAATAACAGCAGAACGATATGTGCACCCATCAGAATATCCACTAAAACAGACAGATAGTGACAGATGGTAGGAAGAACGTGTGGAAATAAATAAAATGCTTTTAAAGTATGTTTTTAGTTTCTTTTATTTTCGAGATTACTATACAATTACATCATTTCTCCCTTTTCCTTTACTCTCTCCAACCTTTCTCTCTCATAAATCTTTTCTTATGTTTCTTTGAATTGTGTGTGTGTGTGTATGTATTTGTCTGTGTGTGTCTTCATGTGTCTATGTGTCTGTCTGTCTGTGTCACACTTCTTTTTCTGTGAAGAGAACAATGATCCAGGCAAGTCTTAAAAAACAAAGACTTTGAGTCTTTCATTTATTTTCTGAGGTCTAGTCCACTATTATCAAGGAGGGAACATGGCTGCATACATGTTACTGGAGTAGTAGCTATGAGCTATGTTCTGCTCCACAGACCAAGAAAGAGAGAGACTGAGCATGGCATGGCTTTTGTAAATATCAAAGCTCAATCCCAGTGATACACTTCTTCCAACAAGGCCATACCTACTTCAACATGGCCACACCTCTGAATACTTGTAATTTTTTCAAAGTCATTTATTCCCTAGTGACCAAGCATTCAAATATATGGAGGAAATATATGGAGAGTATTCTTATTTAAACAATATACATATTTTTAAAACATATATGTTTGCAAATATATATATATAATTTATATGAATGCATATGTGTATAATACACACATATATACATACATATATTTGTATTCATATATGCATATATATGTACATATGTATATATTCAAAAATAGATCCTGCTTGGTTTTTATAATGTTATGTGTATGTATGATTTCATACATGACAATTTGTTATTGGATAACCAATTTTTTGTTCTTTCTTTGGTAAGATTTTTCTCCCAGTCTTAGCATTCCCTAGTTGCTAATAGTTGTTCAAATCTTTTGAAAGTTTCATCCACTCATACAATGTATTATATCTCTCCCATTACTTTTTCTTTTCCCTCCCACACCTACAACATTCTTCTTTCTAGCCAATACACTCTTTGTTTAATACATTTTTGTGTATGTTCAAATCTCCTGAGTTTATGTGTACAATGATCATATCATGCTTATAACACAACATCTCCTCCCTACCTTTTGGCTCTTACATCTTTTCCACACCCTCTTTTATAATATTTCTTTGGCCTTCAGAAGATGATAACCTTGTCCTGTGTAGGGCTGAGTTTTATGGGTCACATATTCTCAATACCTTGATAACTTACAATTCTCTGAAATTATCCTCATACACTGCAGGAAAAGGAAATCATACATGTGGTCCATAAAAGTGCAAATACTATATCTCATTTGCAGTACTATGACATTTTTCTGAAACCATTTGAAATTAAATCTTGTGATTTAACAGTCCTATTTCAGGTTATATGAAAATAGTCTGCAAAGCAGGAAATATTTGTATCTCTTGGATGTAGGAAAACTGTTTCTAGTAGCCAGAGGAAAAAATAGTTAACTAATGTAATAGGTATTATTTAATATTCCATCCAGTAGTTTCTTTTTTTTATTGAATATTTTATTTACATTTCAGATGTCATCACTTTTCCCCATTTCCTCTCCCTAGAAAACCCCTATCCCATGCCCCCTTTACCTTTTTACTTTTATACAATTTTTTAAAATGTTAATGAAAGGCTTTATAAGTTTGGTAATGCTAAGTCAGAAGTGTAACCCAATACTCAACCTAGATATATCAACTCTCTTTGACTGGTGGAGACATGTGAACATCTGTCTCCATGTCCCCTCCCCTCTTTCTCTCTCTTTCTCTCTCTAATCACCTAGCTTCTCCTGTCCTTTTTCTCCTCCTCTCCATACTCCTTCTCTTCCTCTTCGTACTCCTCCCACCTTAGCTTCACCTACATATCACCCTTCCTGTTAAAATGAAACTTTCCTCTTAAAATACAATTAGAGCATAATTATGCCAATTTGTACCAGTGAGGTACAAGTTAGTCCTAATAACCAGTTCATCATTTTGTTGACTAACCAGAACTTCTGTCATCTCTCCTAACTAAAACACTTAGTTCTGAATTGTCTAGTCCCTGATCTTAGTGGGATTGCTTTAAGTTTTTCTCCATTTAGTTTGTTGTTGGCTACTGACTTGCTGTATATTGCTTTTACTGTGTCTAGGTATGGACCTTGAATTCCTGATCTTTCCAAGACATTTAACATGAAGGGATGTGGAATTTTGTCAAATGCTTTTTCAGCATCTAGTGAGATGATCATGTGTTTTCTTTTCTTTGAGTTTATTTATGTAGTGGATTACATTGATGGATTTTCGAAAATTGAACCATCCCTGCATTCCTGGGATAAAGCCTACTTGATCATGATGGATGATTGCTTTGATGTGTTCTTGAATTCGGTTTGCAAGAATTGCATTGAGTATGTTTGCATCAATATTCATAAGAGAGATTGGTCTGTAGTTCTCTTTCTTTGTTGGGTCTTTGTGAGGCTTAGGTATGAGTGTAATTGTAGCTTCATAGAACAAATTGGGTATTGTTCCTTCTGTTTCTATTCTGTGGAATAGTTTGAAGAGAATTGGTATTAGATCTTCCTGGAAGGTCTGATAGAATTCTGCACTAAAGCCATCTGATCCCGGACATTTTTGATGGAGAGACTTTTAATGACTGCTTCTATTTCTTTAGGGGTTTTGGGACTGTTTAGATGGTTTATCTGCTCCTCGTTTAACTTTGGTACTTGGTATCTATCTAGAAAATTGTCCATTTCATCCTGATTTTCCAATTTTGTTGAGTACAGGCCTTTGTAGATGGATCTGATGATTATTTTAATTTCCTCTGTTTCTGTTGTTATGTCTCCCTTTTCAGTTCTGATTTTATTAATTTGAGTACTGTGTCTGTGTCCTTTGGTTAGTCTGGCTAAGAGTTTGTCTATCTTGTTGATTTTCTCAAAGAACCAGCTCCTGGTTTTGTTGATATTTTGTATAGTTCTTTCCGTTTCAACTTGTTTGATTTCAGCCCTGAGTTTGATTATTTCCTGCCGTCTACTCCTCTTGGGTATATTAGCTTCTTTTTGTTCTAAAGCTTTCAGGTGTGCTGTCAAGCTGTTAGTGTATGCTCTTTCCAGTTTCTTTTTGTGGGCACAGAAAGGTATGAGTTTTCCTTTTAGTACTTCTTTCATGGAGTCCCACAAGTTTTGATATGATGTGTCCTCATTTTCATTAAATTCTAAAAAGTCTTTAATTTCTTTCTTTATTTTTTCTTTGACTAAGTTATCATTGAGTAGAGCATTGTTCAGTTTCCACATGTATGTGGGCTTTCCGTTGTTTTTGACCATATCAAAGACGAGTCTTAGTCCATGGTAGTCTGATAGGGTACAAGGGATTATTTCAATCTTTTTGTATCTGTTAAGGACTGTTTTGTGACCAATTATATGGTCTATTTTTGAGAAGGTACCATGAGGTGCTGAGAAAAAGGTATATATTTTTGTTTTAGGATGAAATGTTCTATAGATATCAGTTAAATCCAATTGGATCATAACTTCTGTTAGTTTCATTGTGTCTTACTTTAGTTTCTGTTTCCATGATCTGTCCATAGCTGAGAGTGGGGTGTTGAAATCTCCCACTATTATTGTGTGAGGTGTAATGTATGCTTTAAACTTTAGTAAAGTTTCTTTTACGTATGTGGGTGCCCTTGCATTTAAGGCATAGATGCTCAGAATTGTGAGTTCCTCTTGGTACATTTTTCCTTTGATGAATATGAAGTGTCCTATTTTATCTATTTTGATTACTATTGGTTAAAAATTGATTTTATTTGATATTAGAATGGCTACTCTAGCTTGTTTCTTGGGACCATTGACTTGTAATATTGTTTTCCATCCTTTTACTCTGAGGTAGTGTTTGTCTTTTTCACAGAGGTGCGTTTCCTGTATGCAGAAAAATTCTGGGTTGTGTTTATGTATCCAGTCTGATAGTCTGTGTCTTTTTATTGGAGAATTGAGTCCATTGATATTAATGGATATTAAGGAATAATGAATGTTGTTTTCTGTTATATTTGTTATTGGTAGTGGAGTTATGCTTTTGTAGCCATCTTCTTTAGGGTTGTTTGAAGATTACTTTCTTGCTTTTTCTAGGTTGTAGTTTCTCTCCTTGTGTTGGAGTTTTACACCAATTATCCTTTGAAGTCCTGGATTTGTGGTAAGCTATTGTATATATTTAATATTTAATTTTGTCATGGAATATTTTGGTTTCTCCATCAATATTGATTGAGAGTTTTGCTGGGTATAGTAGTCTGGTCTGGCATTTGTGTTCTCTTAGAATCTGTATGATATCCTTCAAGAATCTTCTGGTTTTTATCGTCTCTGGTGAGATGTCTGGTTTAATTCTTGTAGGTCGTCCTTTAAATGTTATTTTACCTTTTCCCCTTACTGCTTTTAGTATTTTCTTTGTTTTGTACATTTGATGTTTTAATTATTATGTGGCGGGAGGTATTTCTTTTCTGGTCTAAAGTATTTGGAGTTCTGTAGACTTATTGTATATTTATGGACATCTCTTTATGTAAGTTAGGAAAGTTTTCCTCTATAATTTTGTTGAAAATATTTATTGGTCCTTTAAGTTGAGAGTCTTTCCCCTCATATATATATATTATACTTAGGTTTGACCTTCTCTTTGTCCTGGATTTCCTGTATGTTTTGGGTTAGTAGCTTTCTGCATTTTGCATTTTCTTTGACAGTTGTGTCAATGTTTTCTATAGTATCTTCTGCACATGAGATTCTCTCTTCTATCTCTTGTATTCTGTTGGTGATACATGTGTCTAAGACTCCTGATTTTTTTTTTTTTTTTTTTAGGTTTTCTATCTTCAGTACAGTTTCCCTTTGTGATTTCTTTATTGTTTCTACTTCCGTTTTTAGATCTTGGATAGTTTTGTTTGATTCCTTCTCCTGTTTGGTTATTTTTTCTTGCAATTCCTTAAGGGATTTTTGTTTTTACTCTTTAAGGAAAAACAAAATTTTTCTGTCTACCAGTGTTCTCCTTAAATTCTTTGAGAGTGTTATTTATGTCCTTAAAGTCCTCTATCATCATTGTGAGAAGAGATTTTAATTCTGAATCCTGCTTTTCCAGTGTTATGGGGTGTTCAGGGCTTGCTATGATGGGGGAACTGGGTTCTGATGTTGCCATGTAACTTTGGATTCTGTTGCTTAAGTTCTTGCACTTGCCTTTTGCCATCTGGCTAACTCTAGTGCTCCCTCTTACTTTTTGTCTCTGACTGAAGCCTCCCTTTCCAGTTATCTTGCTTGTTTCTGATCTCCTGGAGGTCCCGATGTCTCTGTGATCTTCTCCAGCTGCTCTGAATACAGTGGTACCTCTAGGATTATTCATAAGATGGTGTCTCCTAGGTAGCGGTCCAGCTAGGTGTCCACTGTTCTGGGTGTAGTGTCTCCTCTAGCATGTCTCAGGCTAATGTGTCCACTTCTCTGAATGCAGTGGCTCCTCTATTATGTCTCCAGATATGTTGTCTGTCGCTCTGAGTTCCTTTGTTCCTCTGCTGCTGTGGGTTCAGTGGTACCTCTGCCACTCTGGCTTCAGTGAACCCTCTAGGATGTCTACTACTCTGGGTTCAGTGGATCTTTCAAGGTGGTTCAGGAGGAATTTGGTGTCCCCAGGAGCAGACCAGGTGGGGGTCTGCATCAGGCCTCAGATCTGGGAGAGGGGCAGAAGGGGTGTTCAACTCTGCAGGGGCAAAGTTTGGTGGTCTGCTGGAATCTGAGAGCTCCCTGCACCCAGCTCTGGGTGTAAGGCAGTGAGCGGGTCTTCTTATCTACTGCTCTGTGTTCTGTGCACCCTTTAGGGTGGTTCAGGAGGGATCTGGTGTCCCCAGGGGCAGACTGGGCAGTGGTCTGCGTCAGGCCTTAGATCTACTGCCCTGTGTTTCGTGCACCCTCTAGGGTGGGTCAGGAGGAATCTGGTGTCCCCAGGACCAGAACGGGCAGGGGTCTGCATCAGGCCTCCAGCCAGCAGTTTCAATCCCACATTTACTACTGAGTTTCTGCATGAAAGACATACTCACAGCCTTTATAGTTACAACTAGCTTTAAGTAGCACAATAGCTAGACAGTTCCCTACTCTCCATTGTGTTAGAGTTTACTTTTCTATTCATAAATCCAAGTTATTACTTACTATTTACTATGTTCTATCTGGGCTTCTCTTAACTCCATTGGGCAGCCCTCAGGTCCATGTTCTCTTGACCCTTAGCCCAGGGTAACTTTTCTTTCCTCTCTCTTTATGTTCTTCTTCCTCATGTTCTTACTCCACTCAATCATGTAAAATAAAACCCCACCTATATCTGTTTTGGTCAGCTATTGGCTGTCAGCAATTTTATTAACCAATTAGAATTATCTTAGGGCCAGAGTCACAGGGGCTACAACCAGTCAGTCTCAGGATTTGGGTGTCCATACTTAGCTTTTCAATAGACAGTACATGACAAAACCTCAACAGTTCTCCACTTTTACTCCAAGAAAGGGCTCTTTCTTCTCAGATATAAATTAAATACAATTTAAAAATTGTGCAAATTATAAGGTATGATATACATTTATAATATCCAGTCCATTATATATGCCAAATTAGTGTGATATCATCTATCCTAACTTAAAGAGTTGATATTTCTTTACCTCAATCATGTTTGATTTTAACTTGTGTTTCCATCTGAAAACTATCCTTTTAAATCTAGAGCATCTTCAATGCTAATGATCTTAAGTTTAATTGTGAGAATATGACTAGTCTTCAACCACATCAGGGATTTAAAAGGTATATATATTTGAGTATGCAGGAATGTTACTTCCAAAATTAAAACAATCACTAGAGAGCGCTATCTGCCTGGATAGTACTCAATATTTATTAAATATTGAGTGTCTATCTTTAGGTTTCTGGATCAGAACATCTGACAGATCTTGAATGAAGTAGGAATTATGAAGGACTAGCTTACCCTGTATTGGTAGAGCTTAGCATTCAAATATGTTGCATCTTTTTTGTCCTTTTTAGACCCAGTTCTCTCTGCAGATAAAATTAGGGCATTTTTTTTTGTCCAGAAGTTACCTTACCATAGCAACTCCACTTTGAGTCATTGATGCTCAATATCTTCTTTGAAGTAGAATAAGAATACTGCCAGGAGCAGCTCTGTCTCATACTCAAAAGATATTTTCAACAATGAAATGGACATAGAACTACCTGAGGACCCAGCTATGAGTCCTGGGCATATATCCAGAAGATGCTCCAACATGTAATAAAAACACATAAACCCCTATGTTAATTGAAGTCATATTTACGATAGCCAGAACCTGGAAAAAACCCAGATGTCTCTAAACAGAAGAATGAATGCAAAAAAAAATGTGGTACTTTTACACAATGGATTACTACTCAGCTATTAAAAACAGTAATATCACAAAATATGCATCCAAGGAAGGACAAAGAGTAGGTGCTTCAGTCCTACTTAGAGGGAAGGAACAAAATAATCAAGGGAAGTAGAGGATGGGAGGGACTTAGAAAGAAAAGAAGAGGTGATGGGAAAAAGTAGAAGAATCAGAGAGGAGATGGAGGAGATATACAGAGGGTCAGCAAATTGAACAGAGATGTGTAGTAATGGGGTATGGAGAACTGGTGGTAGCAACTAGAAAGCCCCAAATGCTAGGAAATCAAGAACCTCCCAGGACCTGATGGGGATAACATTATCAGAAAGAATCCACAAAGGCAAGGGAGAGCCTGTAGAGACCATATCCAGAGGTTAGGCATTGCCCCAGGTTGAGGGATGGGGCCACCCACCCATCTCCAAAATTTTAACCCAGAATTACTCCTGTCTAAAAAAAAATACAGGAACAAAGAATGGAGCAGAGACTGAAGGAAAGGTCAATCAGAGACTGCCTCACCCACAGGCATCCCATATGCAGACACCAAATCCAGACACTATTGCTGATGCCAAGGAGTGCTTGCTGACAGGAGCCTGATAGAGCTGTCTCCTGAGAGACTCTACCAGATGCTGACCAATACAGATATGGATGTACAGAGACAAACACTGGAATGAGCATAAAGACCACAATGGGGACATGAGGGCAAGGACGGAAGAAGCTAAAGGGATTTGCAACCCCATAGAAAGAACAACAATGTCAACCAACCAGAACCCCCAAAGCTCCCAGGAACTAAACCACCAACCAAGGAGAACACAGGGGTACCCATGGCTCCAACTGTATGTGTAGCAGAGGATAGCCTTATCTGGCATGAATGGGAGGAGTTCTTCTTGGTTCAGTGGAGGCTTGATAACCCAGGATAAGGCAATACGAGGACACTGAGCCAGAAGTGGGTGGGAGGATGAGGGAGCACCCTCATAGAGGCAGGGGAAGGGAGAAGTTGATAGAGGGCTTGTGGAGGGGAAACTGGGAAGGGAGATCAAATTTGAAATATAAATAAATAAAAAGCTTTATGAGTAGTAGTTAAATAATAAACCAAATGAGGTCCTAAAGCAAAATAGATAAAAAAAAAAATAAAGGAAATGATTTTAAATGTTATGTTCTGTGAATCTCTGATACTTTTGATGAGCATCTGTCTATATATAACATAACTGAATTATTAAATATTGATTATTTTAGCCATTTATTATATGAATATCCTTGAAATCATTTTATTGTAACTAATTAATTAGAATCTAATATGAGTTTGACTATCTGATTATTAGCTTTCATTACTTAATTATTCTATGTAACTTGCAATAGTAGCTATTGAAAGGACTGAGTCTAATGCTTGTATCCTTAAATGATTTTCATAGTCACAATGCCTACCTAAAATTAAAAACAAATAATTTTAGATTACATATCAATTTACAAAGATTTACACCAATGAAAATCTTAAACCTGTCTCAATATACAAATGCTTTACCAATGTAAAAAAAAATAATTTCAATTCTGCATCAAAATATAAAGATTTCTACCAATATAAGACTATTGCTATAAAATATTTTAAGAGGAAATTTAATATTTTATAACTATTCATCTAATTTTTTATAATATTACTAAATCTTCCTGTTTTCTTTTCATTACCCTTTCCTTTATTTAAGAAGGACAAAAGCAGAAAGATGAAAATCCCTGAGTCTAAGCTCTCAATTTATTTTCCTCTCTGTTTAAAACTGTAATTATTTTTAAATTATCACTTCAAATGACAACATATCTATAATTTATAAAATATCCAAAGCAAGACACCTCAACTTAAGTGGTTGTGATGATGATTTTCTATGATTGCTTCCTGCTGAATATATATGAATTTGTGAGAGGAGCAAGAAAATTATAAATAGGGTTAGCCTTAAGAAAGCTAATTGTAGGGTTTTGTTGTCCAGTCTATGTTTGCTGAGAAAGTTCAGGGCTTAACTGACTTTCTTACTATAACCATCTGAACACGTCTCTAGAAGCAGCAAGATTAGGCATGAAGCTGAAACAGGAGGTAATTTCAGCATCTCAGAGGATAAATCTTGTCAGAGTTCTGCTCTTGGTACTCCATTCTTTAATATATGAACCTTACAACCAAAATATTTAGCTCTGTAAAGATATTTTTATAGAATGTATAAGGTGCACAGATCAGTTAAGGATGAATTTCTGTTCCTTGTTTGATCAGGTAAAAGACAACTGTCTTTTCTTATGAGTTACTGTGAACAATAATCAAGATCTGGTAAATCTTCATGCCACATGAAATGATGGCATGGTGAATTTTGAAGATCCTATAGCTAAAAGGATTTATAAGTTATATATAGTCGAAGTTTTGGCTAAAGTCCTTTTTATGTCTCAGCCAGTTCCAGAGCTGTTCCCATATAGAGATAGCAGCAAACAATATTATTTGTCCTCTTAGATCTTCTTGAGTATTTCTTTCCTATCTGCAGCCAAGATCTTCAGGAGAACCTCCTCTATCATTTCTGATCCATATTACTTTCGATGTTGTTCAAAGCCTTTTTTCCTTTCCTGGTATCACAAATACAAAGCTTTTCTCCCAACACAGCAACCTTCGTCCTGCAACCCGAAGTCATCAAAGGTATAGAATGACAGGATTTAGTCCCGTTTTACTTTGGTCTCTCTTAAAGAGGATTAGTAATACCATTATAATCATCAAACTTTTAACCACCTTCATTTTGATAATTAAAATAATTTAATTTAAAACAATGATTATTATTTATTGAGACAGATTTTCCTTCAAGCTGTCCCAGATTTGTTAAACTAGGATGGTTGCAGACAAGAAACCTGTGTTCATGTCTTTGTCTCCTATACATTGAAATCAAAAGCCTAGATTTAATTAGTCATGCTTAAAGCTCTTTTAAGCAATAACCATAATTTTCTCTTTCTATCCATAAAACAGTTTAAGTATTTTTTATTTATTCCTCTCTTCTGTGGAGATTAATATCTCTCTCTCTTTCTCTCTCTCTCTCTCTCTCTCTCTCTCTCTCTCTATATATATATATATATATATATATATATATATAACCTTTCTCTTATAAAAATTAAATTAAAACTTTTCCTCTTTAATTTTAATTAAGTTTCCTTTTCTTTACTAAATGCATCTATTTTCAGGCTTAAAATATGCCTGTCTTAGCAGTTTCAGAATTCCCGTGGAGCCCACATTCAAACAACCCACTTGCTTATGATAGCACTGAATTCTTAAATTTCCATGAATTTGTGTATTCTTATTTTGATTTGTGAATGTGTCCAACATTGCTCTCTGTCCTCTGAGTAGAATGCCTCCTTTCCCAGGACATGTTCCCAGTCACTCTGACGTAATTGAGAACTCATACTGAATGCTGAGCTTCAGGTTAACTGTGCCACCTAGGAGACCATGTGAGCACAATTGTGTCCTATCTTATGCCAGGAACCATAGAGTTAAGTGCACCGATTTAGCATGTATTTTGTTCTAGTCACAAAACCATGTGACTTCAGGAAATATCATGTGGTTCTGCTAAGAAATCAATCCTCCCCACCTCACAATCATAAAGGGACAGTGTGTTTTCCATTTGGCAATCTCAAAATAATTTTTAAAATTGAGTATTTGCCAGATGTTGAGGTGTTATATATAGTATTAAAATTCATGCCGAGGGTTTCTACCTCACCTTTTTTATTGAGTTCACAGATGAAAGACATATTCACAGCCTATATATTTACAATAAACCTTAAGCAGCTCAATAACTAGGCAGCTGTCTACCCTCCAAGCTATTAGAGTCTACTTTCCTATTTATTACTCTGTATTTGCTTACTATTTACTATATTACATCTGGGCTTCTCTTAACTCCAATTAGCAGCTCTCATGTCCATCCTTCATGTAGCATTACAATAGACAGTAAAATGTAAAACCTCAGATCTATGAAGCTCCTTATATAATGCATATTGCATTATATATATATATATATATATATATATATATATATTATATTTTTGCAAAGTTGAGAAATTATGTGTTTTGAACTCATGTTTTTGGAGTTCCTTTCTACAGCCAGAAGTGTATTTTTGATGGTCCCAGTGTTTACCATTTTGCTAAAGATATAGACATGTCCTTGACTCCTGAACAGTTTCTAATCATTATGGAATCATTACCAGTAACAGAGACATTCTTCCTTGGAGAAATGTGAAAATTATGTACATTATGATATAAATAAGACTTATGCTCACAGCAGCCAGTGACACACCTGGAGGCCCATGCACTTTTGGCCATGTTCTAAGGTAGAGTGCCATGCCATTGTACATCCCAGCAAGGCCATTACTGGTAAATGGGATCTCATGAAATTGTAAACCTTCTGTAAGGCAAAGGACATAACCAATAGGACAAATCAGTAACATACAGATTGTCAAACAATCTTCACAAACCCCACATCCAACAGAGGGCTAGTATCCAAAATAAAAGGCTCAAAAATTAAGCACCAAGAAGCCAAACAACCCAATCAAAAATGAGGCATAGAGTTAAACAGAGAATTCACAACAGAGAAATCTCAAATGGATGATAATCACTTAATGAAATGCTCAAAGTCCTTAGTAATCAGGGCAATGCAAATCAAAACAACCCTGAGATTCCACTTTACACCAATCAGAATGTCTAAAATCAAAAACCCAAGTGACAGGATATGTTGGTGAGAATGTGGAGAAAGAGAAACACTTTTTCATTGCTAGTGGATTTGCAAACTGGTACAACCACTGTGTAAATCAATCTAGTGGTTCCCCAGAAAGTTGGAAATAAATCTATTTGAAGACTCAACTATAGCACTCTTGGGCACACACCCAAAAGATGTTCCACTATGCCACAGGAGAACATGATCCACTATATTTATTTGTGATAGCCAGAAGCTGGAAACAACAATGATGTCCTACAACAGAAGAATGGATACAGAAAATGCCATTCATTTACACTCTGGAGTATTACTCAGCTAATAAGAACCAGGACAACCTAAGTTTTGCAGGCAAATGGATGTAACTAGAAATAATCATCCTGACTGAGGCTACTTGGTCGCAAGAGAACACTGCTGATAAGTATTCACTAATAAGTAGTTTGTGAGTATTTTATTGACTACATTAGCATCAATGCTTAGAGGAGAAATTGGTCTGAAATTATCTTCCTTTGTTGATTCTTTGTATAGTTTAGGTTACAGGGTGACATTGTCCTCAGAGGATGTGTTTGGCAATGTTTTCTGTAACTGTTTTGTGAAAACATTTGAGGAATATTGGTATTATTACTTCTATGGCAGTGTGGCAGAATTTTCCACTAAAATTATCTGGCCCTGGATATTTAATCATTTTTTAAACTTTTAAGCAATTCTTCTATATCTTCAGCGGTTATAAATGCCATTTGTATAAGCTACATGGTTTTTATATAACTTTGGAAAGTGGTATCTGTCCAGAAAATATGATATTTTATTATAATTTTCCAATTTTATGGAGTATACACTTTTGAATTAAGACATAATGATACTGTGAATTTCCTCCATGAACATTTTTAAGTATCCCTTTTCATTTATTATGTAGCTAATTTGTATACTTGCTTTTTGTCTTAAAGTTAATCTGGTTACAAAATTTCTATCTTATTCACTGTCTCAGAGAAGCAGCTCTTGGTTTCACTGATTCTTTTTATTGCTTTATTTCTCTCTAACTGATTGATTTTATCCCTGAATTTTATTATTTATTGCCTTCTGCTACTCTTGTGTGTATTTTTTCCTTCTTCCTTTTTTTCCCTAGATTTTTCAGATATACTTTTGAATTGCTGATATAAAAACATTCTAAATTCTTTATGGAGGCATTTATTGCTTTAAATGAGCCATTTAGAAATGCTTTCATTTTGTCTCATTAATTTGGGAAGGTTGTGCCTTCATTTTCATTTAATTTTAAATTTCCTTTTATTAATTTATTTCTTTTCTTACCCAGTGATCATTGAGTATAGAGTACATCGATTTCCATTAGTGTTTTGAAATATTGTTCTCTCAGCTTTTGTTGAATTCCAGCTTAAATCTGTGGTGACATAATTACATACAAGTTATTTGAATTTTCTTTTATGTGTTGAGGCTTACTTTGTGACTGACAACATAGACTATTTTGGAGAAGGTTCTATTTGTTGCTGAGAAGCAGGTATATTCTTTATTGTTTTGGTGAAATGTTCTGCAGATATTGGTTAGGCTTATTTGTTTAATAAAAACATTTACTTTCATTATTCCTTCATTCAGTTTTCATCTAGATGACCTCCTGATTGGTGAGGTTAAATCTGGAAGTCTCCCAGTAATATTGAATGGGGTTCATTGCGAAAATTAATTCAGCAATTTTTTTTTTTGTACAAATGTGAGTACCCTTGTGTTAGGAACATAGAGTTTCAAAATTGAGAAAAATTAGGTAGATTTTTTTTCTTTAATGAGAATGAAATATTTTTCTCTGTATCTGTAGATAAATTTTTCGTTAAAATATGTTTTGTTAGATATTAGAATAGTTAATCTAGCTTGTTTCTGGAGTTTGTTTGCTTGGAAAATATTTTAGCCCATTGCACATTTGCCTGGAAAAAATTTTCCAGCCCATTACTCTGAGGTAGTGTCTCTCTCCTTCCCTCTCTCACTCCTACCTGCTCTCCCTCCCCTCTCTCTCTCTCTCTCTCTCTCTCTCTCTCTCTCCTGAGTGTGTGTGTGTGTGTGTGTGTGTGTTTGTATGGGTGTGGGTGTGCAATTTTTCTGAGCTTCACATATTTTATTTTTAATGATATAGAATTACTTATTGCCTGTCTCTTTTCTTTTTGGGTGTAGTTTCCTTTTTTGGGTTGGAGTTTTGCTTATAGTATGTCTTGTAGAACAGGATTTGTGGACACATTGTTTAAATTTGGATTTTTCTTGAAATATTTTTTTCTTTTTCTATGGAGATTGAGAGTTTTGCTGTGTATAGCACTCTAGGTTTGAATCTGTGTTCTTTTTAGAGGTTGCAATATTTCTGTTCAGACCCTTGAAGCTTTAAGGGTATATTTCTGGAAAATTTGGTATAATTGTGGTAAGTTTGCCTATGTGTATTACCTTTCCCTGTTAACACTCCTCTCTTAATAACCTTTCTATGTTCTGTAGAATTACTCTATTGTTTGCTATGAAGTGGGAAGAGTTTCTTTTCTGATGCTTTTTAATTGGCATTATTACATGTTTGTAGGCATGAATTTTATTAGTTTGGGAGAGTTTTCTTCTATGATTTCATAGAAAATAGTTTGTGTTCCTTAGGCTAGAACTCTTCATGTTCATCTATTCATATGATTCTGAGGTTAAAACTTTTCATGGTACCCCAGATTTCCTGAATATATCGTGTCATGGTTTTGTAAATATATTTTCTTTCTTTGATGTATCATAACATGTACTCTCAGTGATTAGTATTTACTGGAGGCAATTGCATAAAAAGTAGTATTCAATTAATAAAAAATTTGTTTCTTTTCACCATGTCTGCCTAATGAACACGCATGTCATCCTTAAGCTGCAATCCTGTTTTACAAAGTTTTTTTTCTTTGTTTTGCCATAATTCTAAATAATTTTAATTGTAGCATAATTTTTCTAAGACAAAGGTATTTGAATTATAGTCCATATTAATTGAAAAGTACAAAGAAAATTTGAAATCTCTCCATGAACTAGACCTTCATCTTGCATTTCTGAAATTTCTGAACCTTTACCTCATTGGCATAGAGCCTCAAAATGTGAAAAATCATAGCAGAATTAAAGAGAATATCAATAAAAAAGAAACCTATGTAAAATTTCAATTAATCATTGAGGCACAATTTGAGTTTTTATTAGAACTTATTGTAGACTGATAATACATTATATGGGTGAGTTTTGCAGGTAAGTACAATGTCTCTCTTCGTGTTTTACAGTATTTTCTTCATAGAAAGTAAATGACAAATTATTGGCTAGTAAAGATGCTTTTAATATAACATGTTTTCAGCTCTTATCAGCTCAAAGTTGTCAACATGGATGATATTGTTGGAGGCTGGAGTCCAGCTGCGTTCAGTGACAGGTGAAGGTCCTAGAATTGTTGCAGTGCTGTCATACTTACATGTGATAATATTTTTGATACTTAACTCAAAAGAATCAAACTCAGTTTAAAAGGAAACAGGTAAGAAAATTTAATCATGGATTTCTTTTTAAAACAGCAAAATCATAGTATTTTAGAATGGGAAATGGAAGATAAGAGTAATATCTTTTTGAGGACAATAGTGAGATAGGAATGATTGCCTTTTTTCTTCTTGGCCACAGGCAAGTATTTTGTTTACCTATTATCAGAAATAATTTCAGGTGGTGTTAACTCACAGACACTGACCATTATTGCAAATAAAGGCATTTTTTTTTGACAAAGTACCTCAGGCAAAGGTAAAGAAAGCAAAAGGTGAATATCAATTTTAACTATGTTCAGCCTCCATTTAAAATTACAATCTGTCTGTTAGTTATATAGGAGGTCACCACTGCTACCTACCCAGCTCTACAGAGAATTACAGCATCTTCTGGGAAAACAGAGCAGCTGAAGGAAGGAAAGAATTTTTTTTCCTTCTGCCTATATAAGCTCATGATATCTGGAGCAGTTTTCTGGCAGAAGGCAAGGAGTTGTGGTTCCTGCTTTCCACACCTCATTTTTATCAGGGACAGGGTGGAGGATTGGTGGCCTATCAATAAAGAGTGGCTCCTGGAAGGTGTAATTTTCATATAATCTTTTGTGAGACATTCCATTCTGAAGGAGAAAGAAAAAATGTGTTCTTCTCAGGTAAATGTGGGCGTTGGTATGAGACATGATGACTGGTTTTACAGAAATAACCTCATTATTATAACATCCAAACTTTCACTGTGCTAACGCACATTTACAAAAAAATACCTTTCATATTATTCTCTGTTTTAATTTATATAAGTTATATAACATATTATTTAATAAATAATTGATTGTATTATATATTAAATTATGTAATAAATGTATAATAAATAAATTATATATTTTATGTTTAATTATATAATATATATATAATAAATTATATAATAATACAGAGAGCCTATTGACATAGATCCCAGCTTTCCTGCTGCTGCAACTCTTTAAGAAAATTCTCAGGTTGTATTGACCCAAACCATGAGGTTATTTATTTTTACTGGATATTTTATTTACATTTCAAATGCCAATCTCTTTCCCCATTTTCCCTCCCTAGAAAACCCCTATCCCATGACTCCCCTTTTCCATTTTGCTTTTATACAATTTTTTTAAATGTTAATCATAGACTCATAGTCAATCCTGGCTATTTACCTTGAGAGAAAAGATCTGAGTAGAGGGTTTTCAGTTGACATTCATTCTAAAGCCAAGAAAAAGTCACGTTCAAAACTAAGTGTTCTAGTCAAGAGAGACTACAGAGGTTCTGGCTAGTCAGCAAAAGGATGGACTGGGTATTAAGACTATCTTGTACCTCACTGGTACAAATAGGAATAATTATGCTCTAATTGTATTCTGAGAGAAAAGCTTTATTTTAACAGGAAGGGTAATATGTAAGAGGAGCTAAGGGGAAGGATCACCGAGAGGAAAAGATGGAGTAAGGAGAGGAGAAGATAAAGTAGACGAGAAGCTAGGTAATTAGAGAGAAAAAGAGAGAGAAAGAGAGAGGGGGCATGGAGGCAGAAGTTCACATGTCTACACTAGTCAAAGATAGTTTAGATAGCTAGGTTGGGTATTAGGTTACACTTCTGATTGAGCATTACCATACTTATAAAGCCCATGAGGTTATTTTTGTTGCTAGTTCATAACTGTACTTTTGCTACGGCTATGAATTATGTGATATGTAAATATCTCTGCTTTCCTGTGGCTTAGGAAACCACTATTTTATCATTTAGGAGATTCTGCCATTTGAGCAAGAAAAGTGTCAACATCCACAGGTTGAGAACTGCTAGACTATTAGATATTTTTTTCTTTCTTTTTTTTTTAAATTTATTATTGGATATATTTAATTTTCAGATTTTATCCCCTTTCACCCATTACTCCCACACCCAAGGACCTCTTTTCCCATCCCCCTCCCTATGCTGCTATGAGAATGTGCTCGAACCTACCTCCCAATCCCACCTCCCCACCCTAAAATTCCATCCCCCCACTCAGTATTCATTTTTCCTGGGACCAAAAATCTCCTCTCCCACCTATGTCCCACAAGGCCATCCTCCTCTTCATGTACAGATGGAGTCATGGGTTTCTCCCTATGTGCTCCATGGCTGGTGGTTTAGACCCTGGTGAGCTGTGAGTTGAGTTTTGGCTATTCCAAGCTTTTGGCCTAACACCACTTATCAGTGAGTAAATACCATGTGTTTTCTTTTGTGTTTGAGTTAACTCACTCAGAATGATAATCTTTGCAGAGAAGTCAGTCAAATATTCTCTCAGATCATAAGTCATCAAAAATTCATATTAGTTATTGATAACATAAAATTTATGTAGTTAACTAATCTTTTATTGTGTCAAATACAGAACTTAGCCAATAGACATGATGAAAAATGGTTAATTTTAATTTCAGGATCTATTGACATTCTTTGATGTGGCAATTGAGTTCTCTAAGGAGGAGTGGGAATGTCTCAATTCTTATCAGAAGGCTTTGTACAGAGATGTCATGTTGGAGAATTACAACAATCTGGTTTCTGTGGGTAAGAATATTTTTATTTCATAACTTCTACTTCAATTCAGGAGTGTCTAAACTTCTTTTGGTATATGGATCCACCTTCATTAATTAGAGGTATTGATTAGTGACATTTTTACATCTAATATATTATGTACATTTGTCTTAATTTTACATTTAACCTAAGGATCCTTCACCCTTAGTTACTTGTTGGGAGATGACTTTAAGCCAAAAGTGGCTAGAAAGCAGCTATCAGCTTTGCAGCCACCTTGAGCCATATACCCTGACATGAGACTTGGTTTTCAACAGCCTACAACAGCTGAAGCACACTCTGATATCCCACATAGCTTGTTTTGCTGATTAGTGCCCCCAGCTGTAAAAAGCACGTGGTATCCACACCTAAAAGGCATGCGGTTCACTTGCTATCCATGCCATACATGCCTGTAAGGTGCACATGCTGTCCATGCCTGTAAGGCTTACATCATATCCACTCCTTCAAGTCATGTGGTATCTACAAGCCTATAAATACCCAGATTTTCTTGTTGTAGTGTGTGTGTGTGTGTGTGTGTGTGTGTGTGTGTGTGTATGTGTGTGTGTGTATGAGGGGGTGTAGTAGTAGTAGGTGTAGTGGTGTGTGTATGGTGGAGACTGTAAACAAGTCATGACTACAGATTCTATGGCTTGTCTCTATTCTTCGTTTCTCTTCCCCTTCTTCCTCCAACTCTCACTCTTGCTAAACCTGGACCTGCAGAACAAAGTGGGCAGCTACACTTTGGCCCCCAAACATGGAGTGGTCCTTTACAGTGTACAGCTCGGGCTTTTACAGTTACTTATTTTTAGGTAATCATTAGCATTTATATGTGAATCCACTTTGACTTCCACAGTTGTCTTTATCTGATGCTAAAATTTAAAAAAGATATTCAGAGTTTGAAAAAGAATTGAGTTATGAAGAGTCTAAAACATTTTGGAAAAATGTGGCTATAAAAAAGTCATTCATGCATTTTTTAACTCTCCTTCTTGTTACATGTATGGTACATTCCTATGCAAGTACCCAGGTACATTCAATTGTTATGTATATTTCAAAATACAGGTGCTGTACTTTCAAAACCAGAGGTAATCATCTGTCTTGAACAACAAAAAGAGCCCTGGATTGTTGATCGTGAGAAAACAGAAGGAAGAGAACCAGGTAATCTGAAATGAAATAATATGGGATATGATAATTCTAAACCAAGTAACAATCTAGTCCTGAAGTGTGGATATTATTTTACATTAAATCTATCTTACATAGTGATAATTCCTAAGCATTTATTTTAGAATACTGTAACAAAAAATGTAAACCATGTGTTATTTGAGTTTTGCCTTACATTATTTGAGTAGTGGTAGTTTGAAATGTAGTATGTAATATCTCTTTTACAAAGTAGTAAAAATTATTCTGTATTCTAATTTCTATCATTATTTTTCTGTTGGATGTATATGACAAGTACAGCTGAATAATTGTTGTTTTATTACCTTTCTAAATAATTTTTATAGTATATTTTCATCATATTTTTCTTTCTTTCATTTCTTTGAAGACTATTTCCACTTCCAACCCTAATTCAATATCTTTGTTTCTCTGACTCTTTATGTTCCTCTCTCTCTTTTTCTCTCTCTCTCTTTCTCTTTCTATCTCTTTTTCTCACTCTAAAAACAAAAGAAAAAATCAAAAGTAGAAGTCAAAAAATGTATTTAAACATGGAGTTAGATTTGTACAGACAACTGTTTGTGAACATAACACATGAAATATAATTAATATAACAGTGCATCATAGAATAAACTTAATTTTCCCTCTTTAAGAAATCAAGTACTTTGGATAGGTGGTTACATTGTGGGACACATTCTTGTTGTGGTCCATACTCTGTTGAGGACCGTTTTCTTTTTGGCTTGGGGCTAAAATGTTGAGGACCGTTCTCTTCCTCACGCTTGGCTCAAAACTGTAAAAGACCTTTCTGCCACACACTTGTTGCCAAACTATAGAGGCCTGCTCTGTTCCGCAGGTCCGGGTTTAGCAAGAGAAAGAGTGGGAACCGCGAAGAATAGAGACAAGCCAGAGGATCTGTAGTAAAGACTTCTTTACTGTCTCCACCATACACACACCACTACACCTACTACTACTACACCACACCATTCGCACACCCACCACTACAAGGAAATCCGGGGTATTTATAAGCACACGCAGGAGAACACAGGTGAAAACATTTTACTACATGCACTATGCAGCTGGGGTCACTAAACAGCAAAACAAGCTATGTGGGATAAACAAGATATTTGTTAGAGTGTGCTCAGCTGTTGTAGGCTGCTGAAAAACCAAGTCTCTATCAGGGTAAATGGTTCCAGATGGCTGCAAAGATGATAACTGCTTTATAACCTCTTTCTGCTTAAAGTTGGCTCCCTACACTTTCTATCGTCTTTCTCCTTCTCAAAGCTGGGGTCTTCTCTGCCTTCAACATGTCCTGGTCTGTGGCATGTTGTCACATTCTCGGTGAGTTTATATAGACATTAATCTTGTTGTGTCTGGAAATGCTATTTAGCATCATTAAGCACCTCTGTCCTATAAAACTCTTGTGTCTTATCTTTTGTGTTGGTCCATCAGCATTGATAGGAGGGGTGTGAAAATATAAGTGCATAAAACCAAATCCTCCAACATCTCCCAGGTTTCATTTTTCCAGTTGTTGGTCTCCACATTAAGCTTCTTTATTGAAGGTTGATAGATGCAAAGATCTACTGGAAAAGCAATATACTTTCATGAGTCATATTATTGTGATTTTTATTTGCAGAAATAATAGTAGATTTTGATACAGGACCCAGGACCTGTTTAGTCTCAGATTATTGGTCTCTAGTACAGTTTCAAT
The DNA here is from genome assembly GCA_019844195.1 of Rhabdomys dilectus. Lineage (NCBI taxonomy): Eukaryota > Metazoa > Chordata > Mammalia > Rodentia > Muridae > Rhabdomys > Rhabdomys dilectus. The sequence continues at coordinate 34,211 of JADRCG010000272.1, read as the reverse complement.
TATGGGTTTTAAATTTAAAAACCACCATACTGTCAAACAAGCTATGGTAAATACTACCAATGCATTTATGGAATGGTTTACACCAGTGAGCATATCTTACACTAAGTTCAACATTGGACATCACAAAATAAATAAATGAGTAAGACTAATAATTAATTTTTTCCTCCTATAACAAAGTAGTACCTGAAAATATTATGAATGTAAGTCAGTAAGCATGAAATATCCAGTTTAATATTCTAATCAATATTTTTGGTGCTGTGTGTATTTACTGTCTTTGGCAGTGGACACATATCCTCATATTTGGAATGACAATAAACATGTTTAGAATTCCTGTGATATTTCAGGGGACTATAACTCAAAATGTTACAACCCATTGCTTGTACTACATGCAATGTGTAGAGACATGTGATATGTAGCTTTGTATTGTCCCTCCTAATTTGTGGCAATGCCATTTAAACTGTCTTTCATATGCATATATGTTAGGAAGCTTGTGTGACAGTAGGTTTCCATATGGCCTTAAAAAATGCTTATTAAAATATGTGAATCAAAGAAATGGAGAATTTACAGCTGATTTCATTTTAATAGTATCAATTGAGTTCAATCTCCAGAAGCCACCTAGTGGAAAAATATTCTATAAAGCATTTCCTGATTTCATGTATGCCTTCTCTCTCTCTCTCTTCCTCTCTCTTCCTCTCTCTCTCTCTCTCTCTTGATATATATATATATATATATATATATATATATATATATATATATTAAAATTGGCCCTAGTGTGTTATTGATCTCCACTATATTTCTTCTCTATTCTATGCCCCATCTCATGATATATACTCTTGAGTATATTTCTTTTGTCTTCTATGAAAAAAAAACCAAGAATATTCAGGTCTCTAACTAGCTACATGGATATTGTAAATGTAACAGATATAGCCATATCTTAAAAAGCTAAATTACCACATGAAATTAAACTTGCATTGTTTTTCTTCTCAGTTCCTCATTCATATTGATTGGTCCTATCTTCATCCATTTATCTAAAAATTCCTTAAAACATAAAATAATGGAAAGTTTCATGAAACCTAAAAGGATCTTGTATATACAGCTTAGAAATAGTAACTCAAGATGAAATGGACTCTTTAAATCCGACACAAATCTTCTGATGATAAAGAAGTTTCAATCAGAGCCAACCAACTAAACAAATTCCAAGGCACATGTTAGAATGAATGCCAAGTTGTTTGTTTTTCTTCAGTGTAGAAACTCAATAAACTTTTCAAAGTTTTTTCACTTTACAAAGCCACAATTTGAATTTGGTCCAAAAAACTAAACAAAGATAATTGTGTCTCAGTATCCCTTACATACTTAGATGCTAAATCTTGCAGTAAAATATTTTCAAAATTAAATTAAAGACATATACAAATGATTATCTACCATGCTTGTGTTGGTTTCATTCCAGAGATAAAGAGATATTTCAACCTAAGTTAATAAGCAAGGTAATAAAATGAGTAAACAGACTACAATATTGACACAGGATAATCTCAACAGGTTTTGGAAAGGCCTGTGACAAAATACAAAATCACTGTATTATAGTTATAGACAGATTAAGGATAGTAAAGGGGGGTTTAAACGAGCCTGAGGTAACAACATTCTTCATGGAGAGGAGTTCAAAGCAATTCCCTTAAAATCAGGAACAATAAATGTTTTTCCACATTTTCCATAGATATTCAATGTTTTTGAAATCATATCGAAAGCAACAAGACATTGTAATGAATTTTAGACAATAAAGATAGAATACTGTCAAAATTTATATTATTTGATAATAATTTTATGTATAAAATTTGACATGACATTACTCAGACATTTAATCAGGTTTTGTTGATCTATGTTTATTTTTTAACAGCATTGTCGTCCTTAGTAACATAATACACACACACACACACACACACACACACACACACACACACACACACACCTGGTGTTATATTTATGTATTATAAGGTAATATATATTATATATATAATGAATATTACATACGCACATATATATTTTGTACAATTTTAAGTAAATATATAGCAATATTTTTATGTGCATTTAACAAAACTACCTTTTTATTGTCAAAAATCTTAATTAGTTTTCTATATTGATTATTTCCCTGAACCCAATTTAAAAACTCTTTCCCTTTTCCCATTTTATATTTCCCCTACTTATACTCATCTCTATCCATATAAGTATACTACACTAATAAGTTTTAGGAAAATGAACATTAGTTTCTCACTAGATATGATAAACATCATGGGTTTTACAATACAGAGTGTTCATCACTTAAGCAATACATTATAACAAACAACAAAAACCCACTTACAGAGATGATATTGTGTAAATATAAATACACATAGCAAAAAATACACACACACATATACACGCATGCACAGGTACACAAATGTAGACACTTAAATATAATGAAAGGAAAAAGAAAAAAAAAGCTTTTAACATGAGAAGGAAGCTGGGGAATGTGGAGTCTGACCTGGGACACGCTGGGGAAAAAAAGGGATGATAAATAGGATGACGTTCCTACTTCAGTTGAAAATATATTGTGTAATTAGTTAATTAAACTAAGTTATTTTTATCACTTTACATAAAGCTTTCTTGTAATATGGGTTTTCCACTTGTTTGATTAGATTTGTACCAAGATATGCCATTTTACTTCTGGCTATTGTGAAGGTAGTTATTTTACTTATTTCTTCTTCAGGCCATTTATCTATTGTATGAAGGAAGGCTACTGAGTTTTTCTGTTAACTTTGTAACTGTCCACTTTACTGACGCCATTTTTATTTGTAGGAATTATTTGATGAATTTTCTCAGTCATTTACATATACTATTATATCACTGTGTATTAAAATATTTTTTCTTTAATACTTTTTAAATTTTTTTAACCATTTTATATATTTCATCCCAAATGTTGTCATCCGGTTTCTCTTCCAAAACTTCTTCATCCCAGCCCCACACACATTTGCCTCTGAGAGGGTGTTCCCTACATGAAATTAAGCTTGCATTGGTTGTTTTCTCAGTTCCTCATTCATATTGATTGTTCCTATCTGCATCCATTTATCTAAAAATTCCTTACAACACAAAATAGTGAAAAATTTCATTAACCTAAAAGGATCTTGTATATACAGCTTACAAACAATAAGTCAGGATGAAACGGACTGTTTAAATCTGACACAAATCATCTGATGATAAAGAAGTTTCAATCAGAGCCACCCAACTAAACAAATCCAAAGGCACATGTTAGAATGAATGCCAACTTCTTTAAGTTTTTCTTCAGTGTAAAAACTCAAGAAACTTTTCAAAGCTTTTTCAGTGTACAATGAATTTGGTCCAAAAATCTAAACAAGGATAATTGTGTCTCAGAATCCCTTACATAATTAGATGCTAAAATTTGCAGTAAAATAGTTTCAAAATTTACTTAAATACATATTCAAATGATTATCTACCATGCTTATGTTGGTTTCATTCAAGAAATGAAGAGAAATTTCGAACTAAGTTAATATACAAGGTAATAAAACGAATAAACAAACGACAATATTGACACAGGGTAATCTCAACAGGTTCTGGAAAGGCCTGTGACAAAATACAAAATCACTATTTTATAGTTATAGACAGATTAAGGATAAGAACGGGGGGTTTAAACAAGCCTGAGGTAACAACATTCTTTATGGAGAGAAGCTCAAAGCTCTTCCCTTAAAATCAGGAACAGTAGATGTTTGTCAATATTTTCCATAGATATTCAATATTTTTGAAATCATATCTAAAGCAACAAGACATTGTAATGTATTTTAGACAATACACTTAGAAGAAGTACTGTAAAATATCTATTATTTGATAATAATTTTATGTATAGCATTTGACATGACATTTCTCAGACATTTAATCAGATTTGTGTTGATCTATTTTTTTAACAGCATTGTCATCCTTAGTGACATAACACACACATACACACACACATAATTGGTGTTATGTTTATGTATTATTAGGTATATAAATTCTACATATATAATGAGTATTACACATGAACATTTCTATTTTGTATAATTTTAAGTAAATATATAACAATATTTTTGTGTGGATTTATCAAAACTACCTTTTTATTATTAGTCAAAAATCTTACATAATTTTTTATATTGATCATTTCAATGAACTCAATTTAGAAAATTTTCTCCTTTTCTAATTTTACATTTTCTCTACATATACTCATCACTACCCATATAATTTCACTACACTAATAAGTCTTAGGAAAATGAGCATTAGCTTCTCACTATATATGATCGACATCATGGGTTTTACAATACAGAGTGTTCATCACTTAAACAATACATTGTGAGAAACAACAAAAACCCACTCACAGAGATGATTTTATGTAAATATAAATACACATAGCAAAAAATACACACACACATATACACACATGCACAGGTACACAAATGTAGGCACTTAAATATAATGAAATGAAAAAGGAAAGAAAAGCTTTTAACATGAGTAGGAAGTTGGGGAATGTGGAGTCTGACCTGGGACATGCTGGGGAAAAGAAGGGATGGTAAATAGGATGACGTTCCTAACTCAGTTGAAAATATATTGTGTAATTAGTTAATTAAACTAAGTTATTTTAAATCATTTTACATAAAGCTTTCTTGTAATATGGGTATTCCCCTTGTTTGGTTAGATTTATACCAAGATATGCCATTTTACTTCTGGCTATTTTGAAGGTAGTTATTTTACTTATTTCTTCTTCAGGCCATTTAGCAATTGTTTGAAGGAGAGCTTCAGAGTTTTTCTGTTAACTCTGTAACTGTCCACTTTACTGAAGCAATTTTTAGTTGTAGGAATTATTTGATGGAGTTTCTCATTAATTTACATATGCTATTATATCATCTGTGCATTGAAATAATTTTTCTTTAATACTTTTTAAAGCTTTTTTTAAAATCATTTTATATATTTCATCCCAAATGTTGTCACCCAGTTCCTCTTCCCAAACTTCTTCATCCCAGCCCCACACACATTTGCCTCTGAGAGGGTGTTCCCCCATCTCCTGCCCCTGCACATCAAGTCTCTATACATTTAGGCACATCCTCTCATAGAGGCCAAACAAGATAGTCCTCTACTACATATATGCCAGGGGCCTTGAACCAGGTTTTGTGTGCTCTTTCCTTAGTAGCTTAGTGCCCCAGTCCCACAAGGCACTGAACTGGGATCAGAAGACCTGGAATAGAGAACTGGAGGACACGGGACACAAAGAACAAGCAGTTTGTTTATAGGCTGATTAAACTGCTGATTTTAATTTTTTCACACAGGGGTTATATACACAAAAAGTCAGGATGTGGGGAAGGGGATGATTCAGGAGCATAGGTATTCAGGGAGAGTATAGATATCTCACAGAACAGAGTGTCAGCTGGGTGAAGGTTCAGGGGAAGGTTCACTATGATTCTGCCTATGATTCATTTGTCCTTATCGAAGTTGGTACTATCCACCAAGACTAGCCAAGGTCTCTGACTATCTACAAGACCAATGACTACTTGTTTTTATCCAGCTGGTAAATTTCCATGAAAGCTGCCTGTTTACAATATCTTATACTTATCTCTTTCAGTGTTTTTTTCCAGAGAGACTGGAGAATTTGTGTTAGCAGGCTCACTTAGGCCTATGGCTGATTTTAGGCCTTCAGTGTATAAGCAAACTCCCCCTGACTGCTTAGTCTCTGGGAGCTCCCAGGGGTGAAGATTAGTTAACATTGTTCATTTTCTTATGGGGTTGCCTTCCCTTTCAGCTCCTTTAATCCTTCCTCTGTTGCTTCCATAGTTGTCTCCAACCTCAGTCCAATGCTTGGATATAGATATCTCCTTCTATCTTAATCAGCTGGTGATAGAGTTTCTCAGGTGCCAGCTATGCTAGACTCCTCTCTGCAAGCACAACATGGCATTACTAACAGTGTCAGGGTTTCATGTCCACCAGCATCCCAAGTTGATCACTGGATATCTTTGCCTATACTTTCTGCTCTATTTAGTCACAGAATTTATTTTAGTATGAAAATATTCTGGGTCAAAACTTTTAAAGGTGGGTTAGTGAAAACATTCCTTTTCCTTTACAATTCATGTCTTCTTGATCTTCTTTAGACGCCTTATGAATCAAACTATAAATTTAAGTAGTATGCTGAGGAAACAAGGAGGGAATGGACAGCCCTATCTTGTCCTTCAATTTAGCAGGCTTTTAAAAAAGTTTCTCTCCACTTAATGTAAATGGAATTGGCTTGTTATTTATTGCTTCTCTTGAATTTAGCTATATGACTTGTATCCATGATCTCTTGAAGACTTTAATATGAACAGGTATTGTAATTTGTTAAAGGATTTTCATTGCCTATTATAATAAACTTTGTTTTCATTCATTCAGTTTGCTTATATGGTGGATTACATTGATAGATTGTTATATATTGAATGACCCCTTCGTACCTGATATGAAGATTTCTTGATTATATTGGATGATGATTTTGATGTCTTCTTGGATTTCTGTTTGCAAGTATATTAATGAGTATTTTGCATCATTGTTCATAATGGAAATTCTTCTGAAATTTCCTTTTAGTGTTGTATATTAGTGTTGTGCAGGTATCAGGGTCAATGTGTAATAGTAAAATGAGTTTGGCCATATTTCTTCCAGTTTCATTTTGTGGAATAGTTTGAGGAGCATGGTTATTAGCTTTTCATTGACATTATGATAGAATTCTCTGCTAAAAGCATCCAGTCATGAGCTTTTTGATGCTGTTGTTGTTTTTGTTGAGAAATTTTAATGACTGCTTCAATTTCCTAAGTTACATTGTTTGCCTGATCTTGAAATAACTTTGGTATGTGGAGTCTATCCAGAAAATTTTACATTTCATTTATACTTTCTAATTTTTGACACAGAGCCTTTTGAAATAAGAGTTATTGATTCTTTGGATTTCCTTGAGGTCTGTTGTTATATCCATGTTTTTATTTCTGATTTTTCCATTCAGGCTATTTTCTCTCTGATTTTGAGTTAGTTCAACTAAGGGTTTGTCTGTCTTGTTGATTTTCCCAAAGAACCAGCTCTAGTTTCCTTCATTTTTTTTCTTGTTATCTTTGTTTCTAATCTTTTGCTGTAAGCTATGAGTTTTCTTTCCTGTTATCAATTCCTCTTTGGTATCTTTGTTTCTTTTTGTTCTAGTGCTTTTAATTTGCTAGTATGTGATGTATCTATTTTCTTTAAATAGGCAGTGTTATGATCTATCCTCTTAGCATTGCTTTCAGTGTATCTCATAAATTTGAGCATAGTTTGCCTTAGTTTTCAGTGAATTTAAAAATTCTTTTATTTCTTTATTTCTTCTTTGACTTCATGGATATTGATTTAAGAATTTTTCAATTTCTATGATTTTGTATGCATTCTGCTTTTCTATTTTTGAAATCCAGGTTTAAATCTTGGTGCTATAAATATATATAAGGCCTTCTTTCAGTCTTCTTGTTTTTAATGTGGCTTAATATATGACGAAGTATATGATCAATTTTCGGGAAGGATATGTGACATTCTAAGAAGAATATATATTATTTTGTGTTTGGGTAAAATGTTCTGTATATATTTGTTAGGTCATTGAGATTCATAATATCTGTTAATTTTCTGTTTTGATTATTTGTCTGTTGCTGAGATAGGGGTGCTGAAATCTCTCTCCCACTATTATTATTTGGTGTTCCATGTATGTTTTGAGCTTTTATAAAGTTTCTTTTATGAATGTGGGTTCATTTCTGCTCTAAAAGATCAGAATTGAGACTTCACCTGGTAGATTATTCTTTTATACATATAAAGTGTTGTTTCCTATCTGTTCTGATCATTTGGTTTGAATATCTTTTTAATTAAATATAAGAATGTCTACTCTAGCTTGTTTCTTGTGTTTATTTGCTTTGAACAACTTTTTATCAAGTACTTTCTTCTGATGTGTTTGTCTTTTTTACTGAGGTTTGGTTTTTTTTTTAAACAACAAAAGGATGGATCATGTTTACACATTCATACATTTAGTCTCTTTTTTTTTAAATAGGGAAATTCTATCCATTTATATTGACAGATATTAATAAGGAATGATTGTTAATATCTATTATTTTGTTATTGGTACAGGGTATGTGTGTGTGCATGTGCATGTTTATATTTGTGTGATTCTATTCTTTTGCTTTTCCACAATCACATTTGGTGTGAATTTTTTATTTCTTGTTTTGGTATGTGTATTTACCCTTCTAGTGCTCTAGTTATCCTCCCACTATTATTTACAGGGCTGTATTAATGGAAATTTTTAATGCATTTGGTTTGCTTATGGATTTTTTTGGTTTTCTTCATTGTTTGTAATTTCCAGTTTGGGGGAATGTAGGTTCTTGTCAGATATCTGTAGTATCATATGTCTAGGCCCTTCCAACTTACAGATTATCTGTTGAGAAGTCAGGTTTAATTCTGATAACTTTGTCTTTATATGTTTTTAAAAATTTTTTTCTGGCAACATTATGCATTCTTTCTTTTGTACTGTACATTTAGTCATTTGGATATTATACTATGAGAATTTAATTTTGGATCCAATCTATTTGATATTCTGTAAACTTCATATATGTATAAACCATATCCTTCTATAGGATGGAAAAAATGTTTTTCATAATTTTATAGTAGATATTTTCTGGGCCTTTAAGCTGGGAATCTTCCCTTTCTTCTATTCATATTTTTTGAGGTCTGACCTTTACATACTTTTTCAAATTTCCTGAAACTCTGGTATTAGAAATATTTTATACTTGAATTTTTTTATCCAGTTTATCTTCTTGTATCATATCTTCTACGTCTTTGATTTTCTCTTTTATGTCTTTAGTGTGGTTGGTGATACATGTGTACAAAGGTCCTGTTCTTTTCCCTAGGTTTCCAATTTGTGTTTTGTTCATTGTTTCTATTTCTCTTTTCAGATTGTGAACATTTTTATTCATTCCTTTCATTCATCTGATTGTATTTTCCTGTATTTCTTAGTATTCATTTATTGTCTCTTTAAGGACATCTACATATTGCATTGGAATTTCCTGTTCTTTAGAGAATTTATTCATTTTTTAATGGCCTCAATCATCTTCACAACATGAGATTTAAGGCCATTTTCTTACTTTTCAGGATTGCTAGTATATACAGGGTTTGCTAGTGTATACAGGGTTTGCAAGTGTATACAGTTTGTACAGTATACATATTCTATTCTCTTGTTGTGAAATAGTACACTAGGTATTGTTGAATGTGTTCACAATACATGCTTTAGTAATCTGGTTGTTCTTGGTACTGGAAGTCCTTGAATCCCTGATGGCTGCAATTCTGTGGGATTTCAGATCAAGTTGTGTTGCCCTGTGTGGCAGCAGCATTCTAAAGTTACTGGCTGAGCTGATAGTGCCTCCTGGCTTCAAACTTTTCTTTGCCCAAAAAATGTTCCATCCTCAAGTGATACAGACAAAGCTAGAGGTTTTTGATGGCTGCAGTAATGTGGGATTGCAGGTAGTTCCATGTACTGAAAGATGCAGCATTGGATAGATGGGGCAGATTTCTTCTGATGTAGTTGACAGGGAACCTGTCTTTCAGAGGTTTAGGGAGTGGGGATCTCACATGGTTGGACTGGGTGGTAGCAGGCCTAAAAAGATGCAGACAGAGATGTTTACAGAGAATGATGTGCAGATCAATGATTGAGAAATGTATATTCAAAATAATGTTTGACTTTTCAAATTCAATTTCATAATATCATACTTTAATTTTAAATATACTTTTACATATGAGTATTATAGAAAAATTGATTTTATACACATGATTAAAAATTATCAAGATTATAGGAAATTTATCTGTCTCAGTGAATTTTCTTTAAGATTTGAGAACAGTTTAACTCTTCATTTCTCAAATACCTAACATGATTTTTAAATGATACACTTAAATTTTTATTAGGTTTCTGTTTTACAAATAAACTTTGTGATGTTAAAACATTAATTAATTTTTGACTAGGATTCAATCCTAAAAAGAATATTATAGTTCATTATTTCTGTTATTGTTTTCTTCAAGTGATTTGAAAATTGACTTATTAATAATTAATAAGTGAGAATTAATAATTGAGAATCATATTGAAGAGTAAAAAAATTAATTATGAATGTTAGTTGAAAAAATTTTGTTTCAAGAAATCATTTATTCTGAATAATTTCTGATAGATTTTGTATATATTAGAAAATATATGGCATATTTCATAAAATGTGTTTTAACCTCCTTTACATTTATGGCATTTGTTTCCTTGGACCAATATTTCTGCTATTCTGTGTTATGTTCTTTAGCTTAAATGATCAGACTAGTGTTAATTTGTACATTATGCCTATTTATTATATTCGTCCAACTCTAATATGCCATATAACAGTTTACTTTATTACTTTCAGCATTGTCCTGTGGTCATACCAAAGAATACTTCCCAAAAATGTGTATAGAAGATTATTTTCAGGAAGAAAAAATGCAACAATTTAAACATAATGACCTTTTAGATTTAAAAATAAAGAAGTTATGGGAATGTAGAGATGGCAGTGAGAAGCATAAAAAACGTCATTATGGAAATGATCTGCTGGGAAAACACATCAGTTTAGTTTCTGAAAAGTATAAAGAAGCTCCTATCTCTCCTAAGAGAACTCATTCTGGGTCACTCCCAATTATACAGTTGGAGACTGCTCTAATAAAATGTTCACAACAAGTTTTTAAATACAACTCTGTTCTACACAGAAATGTAAAACAATTCAAAAGTGATATTTGCATGAATAAACTAGCTTTCTGGAAGTACTTAACAAGTAATATATTATTAGGCAATATTTCACCAAGCTGTGAACAAAGGAGATTTTGGAGAAGAGAAAACAGTACTGAATATCATCAATGTGAAAATTTTTTCATTAAAAATTTATTGCAGCTCTGTCCACCAGTAAATCTTTGTGATGAGTTTTACAGTTTAGATCCATGTAAGAAAGTGACCATGAATGCAATGAAACTTGGATCATATCATGATGGAGATGCTTGTGGAAATATAAACAAATTATATGATAACAACACAGATTGTAAGATCCTGTTTCTGAAGTATTACATAAACCTTCTACATGGAAGTATTTTATACCAAGGAAATATCTTACATGATTCTCTTCATGAAAGAATTCAAAGTAAAAATAGGATAAGTAACTTTATTTCAGAATACCATGACAACACTGATGGAAGACAGGCTATCTCTAATAACTACTCTCAGTTATCTTTGCAACTTAAAGAATATACCACAGAGAAACTTCACAAAATTGATGAGAATTATGGTATTTTAAATGAATCCTTAATGCTTCAGTTATATAATGGTATGTGGATGAAAGAAGATGCCAGCCGATACACATGTGATGCTTACAGGAATGCCACAATTGAATTATTAAAATTAGAGGGAGATAATATAAAAGAAATTAAAGGAATTATTTTCAAGGAGCTAACATTTGAAAAATTCTTGAATTTCTATACATATATATTTCCACATTTTTCAGGTCGTAAAGGAGACAGTACTCAGAAAGCCAAAGTATTTACCCAGTCACCAAATATTCAAGCCCACCAAAGCATCCATAAAAGAGACAAACATTACAAATGTAAAGAATGTGGGAAATATTTCACCTGTTTCTCAAGGCTTAATGTTCATCAAAGAAACCATACTGGAGACAAACCTTACAAATGTAATGAATGTGGGAAATCCTTCACACGTTCTTCAAATCTAAAAGTTCACCATAGAATACATACAGGAGAAAAACCTTACAAATGTAATAAATGTGATAAATCATTTACACATTCCTCATATCTTCATGTTCACTACAGAATCCATACTGGTGAGAAACCTTACAAATGTAATGAATGTGGGAGATCCTTCACCTGTTCCACAAGTCTTCAAGTTCACCACAGAAAACATACTGGAAACACACCTTACAACTGTAATGAATGTGGGAGATCCTTTGCCCGTTCCTTTCCTCTTAAAGTTCACCACAGAATCCATACAGGAGACAAACCTTACAAATGTAATGAATGTGGGAGATCCTTTGCCCGTTCCTTTAGTCTTAAAGTTCACCACAGAATCCATACAGGAGACAAACCTTACAAATGTAATGAATGTGGTAAATCCTTCACCCATTCCTCAAGTCTTAGAGTTCACCATAGAATCCATACAGGAGACAAACCTTACAGATGTAATAAGTGTGATAAATCATTTACGCGGTCCATACAACTTAAGTGTCACTACAGAATTCATACTGGAGACAAACCTTACAAATGTAATGAATGTGGAAAATCCTTCACCTTTTCTTCAAATCTTAAAGTTCACCACAGCATCCATACAGGAGACAAAC